>JANHAO010017915.1:0-13794 GCA_026873985.1 Saraca asoca
CTGGTCTCTGCTATAATATGCATGTTACTGCCCCATTAAGTGATACGATGATAGTTTTTGTTCTCTATCATATTATAGTCAAGAGAGCAGTTTATCTCTATACAGAGCAGATGCTTCCAGGATCAAAGCAAGGATTCATCATGTTTATTAAGTAATTCTAAACCTTAAACTATTCTTACATGCTATAGGTTCACCTACAGATCTGGCGTTTAATGTGTTGTAGAATTTCTTTTTGAGATTACGAAATTCTTTCAAATGTGACATACACATATAAGTGGTTGTCAAACACATTTAAATTGTGAGAGGATAAAAATTAAATCCTAATAATAATATATGCTAAGAAATTGCAATTTCTTTTATAAGATTTTAGAGGATACTATGGAAAGTGAAATCTTGCATACAAATCCAAAACAGATACTTGAAAAATGTTATGTAGCTCAAGCAGTATGACATAAAATAAAACTTGAACAATGTGACCAGAGGAACTAGTAAAAGCACAATGAAGAATGGCATTTTCTGTATTCTTGCACCTTGTAGTGGCTAGGAAGAAGAAAACAATGCATAGTGGGTTAGTAATAATGCAGTATATATAACTATTATATTAAAGTGATAGTCCTTTTCAGCTGTTTAATACAATTCTATATATTGAATTTAATTTCTATTAATTATATAACATAAAATTATATGTAAGAAAATACATAATAAACTAACATACAATAATATTAACATTCTTGTGTAAAAAATTCATGAAAAAATCACATAATTTAATAAATTATTAATTAAGTGAATGATGAGTATTCATTTCAATTTTTATATAATATAAGGTTTAAAGTTTCAAGTATTCATAGTTTTGGGGGTAAAATTCAATTACTCAAGTTTAAAGGGTGTATTTTGTATTTTTCCTTAAAAGAATGATTCAAATTTATGTCAGTATCGATAATGAAAGATATGTATGCCCTTCAAAGCCAATGCTATTTTATTTGATAATAAATCTTTATTACATGCAGACATTATGAATGTCTTTTTTGTCATATTACATTGTATAGATTAAATGTTAGTGATACATGATCATTAACAAGGATATGTGTTTCCTATTTCCTTGTAATATTAAAATAGATCACAACATATAAGTTTTGCATAGGACACATTACTTACTAAATGTTGCCATGTGTTGTCCTATTATATGTGACAACGTGACATGTCTTAGTCACTCGAATAGAGACTTTTAGTAACATTGTGGATATTTGTGAAGAACAAATATTGAATGGAGTGACATAAAATACTTTACAATTAAACAGTGTTGTAATTTTATTCATATGAAATCCTTTGATTTGAGAATGTTACTAAGTCTAATGTTGAATTTATACAATCTCGATATTATCAACCATTGATGCTTATAAAGGACTACATATAGACATGTTGGATTATGTAATGAAGAATGTCGACATATAGTATTCAAAAAGGGATCCATCATTTTTTTAATTGGAATGAATATTCAAGTAGTATCACTTATTTGTTGGACAACAATCTAGTTTATCAATTTGGAAATTGTTTTATAACATTTTCAATAAAAACAATATATATATTTATAAATTATATTTCTAAATTGTTTTTATGTCCAACCAAGATAGTGTGACACATATATAAGCTATGAATGAATAGTGCCTTGGGTGGTTGAATTCATATGGGTTATATAGAATATTGGTGATGAAGGATTATGTAAATTTGTGAAGTGGATCTCACTATTATATCTCTATGTTCTTTGAGTTAAATTATAGCCTATTGATGGATAAAATTATAGTTACCAACTTAGGAGTGACTAATTTGTCAAGGAATTTTGGAGATCTGAAAAGGGGCCTACGCCACATGCTTTTACCTTAGGCCGCATAATACTGGATTGTTGTCTTGAAATTTCAACACATGTGAATAGTACGTTTGTTATAATCATATGGTACATCAAGTCATTTCTTTGGTACATCCAAAGGACATGCTTGTAATAAATGGATACATGATTCATGTTCATGTACCAAGTTCATTATAATCACATAGCATATTGAGTTATTTCTTTAGTAAATCCAAAGGACATGTTTGTAATAAATGGATACATGATTTATTTCATATTTTTTGTACTTTGATTAATGACCCTCATTGAATAAAAATTCAATTAATACTTTAGAAAAGAAAGGTTATTTGAACCACTATATAAAGGGCTTGAGAAGCTCTTATCAAGGACACACAAAATAGACCAATCATTCTTATCTCTTTCTAAAAAAAGCCATCACTTTCTCTTTAAGGCCCAAAGGATGTGAAAATTTAAGAGCATTACATGTGAAATTTTGAAATTTTTTTTTGTACTTGTGAAATCTTAGTGAGATAACAATTGTAGCTTAATTTTAATTGTGTTGTTCATGTGTTCAATCCTATATTTCCTTTAAGAAAAGAAAATTTTGAAATTCTTTCAGATAAGTAAAACCCTTATTTTCTAATAGATATATATCAATTTTATACTATTGGCAATCTATTTTTGTCACATCAAAATTGTTAAAACTGTTTTACTATTGATAATGTACTCTTAGTTGGTCTAATTTTTTGTAATGATATCAGATTTTCTTATTCATTGATAGCATAAAAAATTTTATATTAAAAATGAATAAAATTAAACTAAAAAAAAGAGTATAAATTTGGCAATAGCAGGGTATATTTTGCTAATGATTGCATGCGAAATGTAAATCACCAAGAAAATACAAAAGATGAGGTGCATAGGAGTTAATTAAACTTAGTCATAGTAGGTCATAAGGAAACGATAATAAGAGTTAGAGTTACAGTTTGCGTAACTCAGTTATTTCTTTATAACACCATGCATGATTATGTAAGTGGCAAACTCTGAATAAAACTCATTTCTTCTATTTTCAAAATGAAAGTAAATATAAAGGATTTATTACTGTGGTAGAGCATTTTGACTGTAAATCAAGAGATCACTGGTTTGAACCCGGTTGGGCCTTTCACCATTAATATTTTTATCACAAAAAATAGAAAAAATGTAAGATATCCTCCTTAATTTTGGGTGGCTGGATTTTATCCTCCCCAACATTGAAAACTTAGAAATCAAAACCTCAAACTATGTAAAACCTGGAACTAACACTCATGATTTACTTAATTAATCATTTTATTAAATTATATAATTTTTTCATAAGCTTTTTATGCAAGAATTATAATATTATTGTGTGTTAGTTTAAAATTTTTTTTGTCACACATAATTTGCCAACTTATTTTCAAGTATTTAATTAAAATTCTATATATCTAATTTAATTTATATTAATTATATAACATAAAAATTATGTAAAAAAATTATGTGATAAACTAACATATAATAATATTATGATTCTTGTTTAAAAAGTTTATAGAAAATTCACTTAATTAAATAAAATAGTTAATTAAGTAGGTGATGGGTGTTAATTCAAAATTTTGTATAATTTAAAGGTTTGAGTTTTAAATTTTCAAAGTTGGTGGTAACAAAATCTAACCACCCTAAAATTGAAGGTGTATTTTGCATTTTTCCCCAAAAAATAAATGAAGTTTACATGCAACCTTGAATTTAGTTCAGCTGAAGTTATAACCAAAATAGGCTGAAACACAGTGTATTCAATTTGAATATGTTTGTTAGGATGCATAATCATTTGCATAACTTAGAAAGTCCATTTTTCTTGACCATTTGAATTTTTTTCTACAATTTTCTTCTCTTGTTGTGGTCCTAGCCAAAACTTTGTTGTTATTGTGTTGTCTATTTCCTTTATGCTCCCCTATTAATTCTTTACTTTTTGTACTTGTTGGTTCATGCCACTTTGGAATTATTGGAGTGTTATGTGAGGAAGGTTGCTACACTTTTGAAAACTCAAAGATCTTGTCTCTTTAGTTCTTCTAGAACCTCAAAGAGTGAAGATAAAAGTGGAAAAAGGCAAGAGTGTTTGTGAGCTCATTTGAGGGTCAGAGCCTAACTTTGAGTGCAAACATAAGTGGGAGTGCCTCAAATAGAAGTGACGGAAGTATTTTGGTGAGTTCCCTATTCTCTAACATTTATTTTGCAAATTTTTTATTCCTTAAAGATGGCAGATGGTAGTAGCTCTCAAAACAATGAAATCATGCTCACCTTAAGAGCTATGCAACAACAATTTAAAAAGGTGAATATGAAGCTTGATGATTTTGGTGAGAGAATTTCAAGAGTTGAAAAATAGAAAAAATCCCCATGAGAGAAGAAATAAAAGACAAAGTAATTAACATGGGAGTAATGAGGGTGATTGGAGAGATGAGGATGATGAGGAAGAATAATCCACTTTCTTCTATGAAATCGAAAGGAGTGAAAGGAGGAAGGATAGGAGTAATTTGGGAATAAGACATGAGAGGCCTAGAAGAAAATTAGTTGATTCTAGCTTTCACAACATCAAAATAATCATTCCTTCATTCCAAGGCAAGAATGACCTAGAAGCATACTTGGAGTGGGAGAAGAAAGTAGAGTTGATCTTTGAATGTCGCAACTATTCCGAAGAAAAGAAAGTAAAGCTTGCAGTTGTGGAAGTCATAGATTATGCTACTATATGGTGGGATCAACTAGTTCAAAGTAAAAGGTGAAGCAATGAAAAACCTATCTCTACTTGGGATGAGTTGAAGACTACCTTGAAAATGATATTCATTCCTTCACACTATGACAAGGAATTGTATCAAAAACTCTAAAGCCTTACACAAGGTTCCAAGAGTGTTGAAGAATACCACAAAGAGATGGAAGTAGCCATGACTAGAGCTAATGTGAAGGAAGCTAGAGAGGCAACAATGACTTAGTTTCTCCATGGCTTAAACCATGACATTGCCAATGTGATGGAACTCCAACATTATGTGAAATTGGAAGACATGGTTCACATGGTTATGAAAGTGGAGAGGCAACTTAATAGGAGAAGGTATTCCAAATTTGTGCATCAACCTAACTCTTAATGGAAGCCTAATTAAGAGAAAAGGCATGAGCAAAAGGATGACAAGCATTCCAAGAATGTCATGGCCGAAACTTCCTCAAAGGCTAAAGGAGAAGACACCAAGGGCAAAGGCAAGGTTGAAGCACCCTAAAGACAAAGAAACATCAAGTGCTTCAAGTGCCTATGCCATGGCCATTATACTAATGAGTACCCCAACAAAAGAGTCATGTTGTTGAAAGGTAATGTTGAGATAGAATCTACTAGTGAACATGAGAAAGATGAGAAAAAATCTAATTCTAGTGGAGAAGAGAGTAGTGAGGGAGTAGAACATGCAGTTGAAGGAGAAGCTTAGTGGTGAGAAGAGTTTTGAATATTCAAGCCAAAGAAAAGAATGAAGAGCAAAAAGAGAACATATTCCATACAAGGTGTTATGTGTTAGGAAAAATTTGCAATTGTATCATAGATTGTGGAAGTTGTTCAAATGTGGCTAGCTCGATTTTGGCAAAGAAATTAAGTTTTCCTACATTAAACTATCCCATACCTTACAAAATGCAATGGTTAAATGATAGTGAAGAGGTAGAGGTGACAAGAGTAGTGCTAGTGGCATTCTCAATAGGGAAGTATTAAGATGAGATACTTTGTGATGTTGTGCCTGTGCATATGGCTCATTTGTAGCTAAGAAGGCTATGGTAATTTGATAGACATGTGACTCATGATGGCTTCCTCAATAGGTATAGCTTTGTGGAAAACAACAAAGCCATCACTCTTGTACCACTGACCCTAAAATAAGTCTTTGAAGAACAATTGAAAAGAGAAAAAAGCAAGGAGAAAGTGAATGAAGAAAAAGATGCTAAAAGTGAAAAGAAAAAGAGTAAAAGTGAAAAGAAATAGGGTAAGAGTGAAAAGAATGTGTTGAGAGAAAAATCAAGGCAAGGCAAAAGAAAATCAAGTGTGTTTGCTAAGGTTAGTGATGTGATGCTTGCCTTGCATGCTAATCGGCCTATGTTTTTACTTTTATGCAAAGAAGCTTATGTAACCATGAAGATGTTGTTTTGCCTAATGCCATTGATGCGATTTTGCAAGAAGTGGAAGAATTGGGAAATCAAAGTGACTACACTCTTGAATCTTCCATCCCAAACTAAAAACATGCCAAATTAATGGATTTTTTTGAAACATTCCTAAATACCATCGAATACAAGCATTTCCATATATTTCCTTTAATGTTTCTAATCTTTCTCCTTTTAATGCAGGTCTTGAAGATTCGAGGTCGAATTCTTTCAAAGAGAGGGGGAATGATGGAAACTTAAGGGATTACTTAAGGGGTTATCAAGGGCTTTTTGATAGTAAAGTATTTCGCCATTTATTTTCTCTCATACTCTATCTCTTAGAATATTAATCAAGTTTATTTTAGGGAATTGGCCTTGTTTTGTGATTTGGTCATGATTTGGAGCTTAACTGAATTAATTACTTAATGTTGGATTTTTAACACTATTTCAAGCTTTGGGCTATAACTTGAGCTCCAGATATTAGATTGGGTGATTTTTATATGGATGGAAGGATAAGAAAAATCTCTACAACTTTCATGCCAACGCTAGATCCCAGTTTTACTATTTGGAGTCTCGAATGTGCAATGAAGTCACCCTAGTATTTTTCATCTAGATTGACCTTGTCACAATGATTGGATCATAACAGAAACTTCAAGGGGTCAAATGAGGTCAAACTAAAGCCAAAGGTTCTGAGGTCCATCATAATGATTTCAAGCTTTAAAATTAGTGAAAATACATAGTTTTAAAGGTTATCATGGAGGTTAAAGTGAGATTAGCTTTTTTACTCTGCAGAGGACTAGTTTTCTATTTGGACTTTTTATAATAGCTTAGGCTTCTTATTTTGGCTCACTTGTTTAGTATTTTTGTTGGGCTTGTTGTCTTGTTAGTTCAACCTATTGTGATTTAGTAATAACTATTAGGGAAGTCTTGTTTCCCTTAGAATTCAAATTATTCATTATATGAAATTGAAGAGTATTCATCTTCTTAAGAGCTTCTTCTCTTAAGGTTCTTTGTGAACTTGAGATTTATGAAAGATTTTTCCTTTTTGTGGCATCAAGTCTATCACTTATCATTCTCCTTCTACCTATTCTAGAGTATGGCATGAATATCCTTCTTTTCCTTTTTGTTGTTAAATTAGAAAAAAATCCATGGGCATCTCCATGTGAGATCACATCATAAAGATTTAGAGGTGCTCCACTTATGTGAAGTGGATCATCACAGACAAGTTGGGATCTAAGAGTGATAAATGTCTATTTATGAGATACCCTATGGCAAAAAGAGGTTACTAGTTTTACCATCCTATTAAGCAAAAGTTGGTCATCTTAACAAATAATGCCTTCTTGGAAAAGGAATTTCTCTTTAAAAAGAATAATGGAAGTCAAATAGAACTTGAAGAAGTTTAAGAGCCATAAAATGACCTACATTATATGGTTGAGGATGAACCTAATCAAGTATCTCAAGAAGTTGAGATACACAGATACTTTGGAAATCTAGTAAAGAGCATCATGAACCTGAAAGATATGATTTTCTCCTTGCACAAGAAAATGGCAATAAGCCTACTAGTTATGAACAAGCAATATCAGATATTGATTCCTTGAAGTGGTGAGAAGTCATGAAATCCAAAATGAATTCAATGTATAAGAACCAAGTATAGGACTTGGTCCATACACCTGAAGGAATAAAACCCATCCAATGTAAGTGGGTCTTTAAAATAAAGACAAATGCAGATGACAAAATACAAACCTACAAGGCTAGGCTAGTGGCAAAAAGTTATAGACAAGTTCAAGGAGTTGGCTATAAGGAAACCTTTTCTCTAGTAGCCATCTTGAAATCCATTAGGATTTTACTTGCAAATGTCATATGCCACTATTATGAGATTTAGCAAAAGGATGTCAATGCAGCTCATCTTAATGGAAACTTAAAAGAGGATGGATATATGACACAACCTAAGGGTTTTGTCTCTAAGATCAAACCCTACAAGGTATGCAAATTACAAAAGTCCATTTATGGTTTGTAGCAACCTTCACAGAGTTGGAACATCTATTTTGATAAAGTAGTCAAATCATTTGATTTCATCAAGAATATTGATGAACCATTTCAAGGCTTCAACATGCCACGTAGTGGTTGTGCTTTTATTGTGCAAGCACTTTTATTTTAGTGATAATTTTGGTGTTGGCCAAGTTGACCCTATGATTTTAAGTTTTGTTCAATTTTCATTTTGAGGTTATTCGAGGAGTTCACTTTGTTTATGTTTTTGAGATTTAACCTATTGTGCACATGACTTTCAAATTTTGTTATTTGAAATTTTGGTATTTTATAAAGATTTTGTTATTTGTTTAAAAACCTATTCAACTATTTTAAATTATGTCAGTTAGTTTAAGGCTCTTGGATTATTAATTTGATGACCCAAGCTAGACATGTTTCAATAAAAATAGGGGTGTGACAAGTCTTTATGCGATTGTGCATGTTATGCAATAGTATTACCACAAGTTTGCTTGTGAATGAAATGAAAGAAGTTCTTCAAAAATGATTCTTTTTTATTGAACATCATAGAGAGCTCAATCTAATGCAATATGATTTCTAACCATGCATGGTTTTAGTGAATGAAAAATTTCATGTATGTGATTTATTTATATAAGGCTTCCAACTAATATATCATACAATATTTGGCTACATTAGTGCATGCTTAAGAAAATCAGGTTTTGATAGCGATATACGTGAGATTTGATTTTTGGGAAAAGTCATGTTAGAACCCATAATTGTTAGTGGGGTTAATAGCCTAATTGTAACTAGGAAATAATACAAGTTTATTAATAATACTCTATCTCAAAATGTTCAACTGTCCACCACCAACCTGTGCGTCGGAACCTTGGCCTACCTCTCAACCACTCCACCAGAGGTAGAAATTAGACGCTACAACTATTTCAACTTAGATTAAATGTTATTGAACTTTTCCGTCTTTTCCATTTATAAACGCTCATCCCAATTTTGATGCATGCTAAATATTTTCCCTTAGACTAGTTTCAATGTGTGAACCCATTGAAGAACTAAGAGCATTCTTGTAAAATTCTGCTACATCAAAATTTGTCAACCATAGTTGGTTGCTATTTGGAAGCCAAAACCATTTGGGCCCTTAATTTCATTCCTTGTTTGAAACTCTTTGAAGCTCACATTTCCCTCTCCTCCTTCCTTCAATTCTGCTTTGTAAGGTATGCAATTGTTAAATCACTATTCTATAGGTTATAATTGATCAAAGTAGTGGTTTAACCTTAAGTGTCTAAGGTAGTTAAAGTATGGAAAGTAAATTTGGTAGAAATAGTTCATTCTAATTCAGGTTGGGAATTTAACAAAAGAACCACATTTTTAACTTGCTAAGAACTCAAGAAGTTTAGAAAGCTTACTACATAATTTTGAAGTTTAGAAGGACAATCCATCGTCTTGAAGCTTGGTGAAACCAAGGAACTTAGAATGTCTAAAATTAAGGTCAAAGAGCTTGATAACTATGAGTGAAAGACTTACTCCTTTCTCTCTCTCTATATATATGCTATACAAAACATGACTTCATCTATTGATTTAACTTAAACATTACATTATGCTTTATTTATAAAGTTATTAGTGGTCTCTAGTTGAACACTTTATTTTTTAATAAAACTTCTATTTTGGATTAAAGGATCCATAAATATTTATAAGATACATTAGATGTGGTGCACTTGTTTAGAGTTACTATTGGAACTTTGCTATTGTATGATAATTGAATGTTTTAAATATTAGATCATTTAACTCTAACTTTGAGTGATTTGAAACTATATTGCATACTTGTATGAGGATAGATTGACATGCATTGAAAGCATTGATTTTTGAAATGTGAATTGTTGATCCTTAGTTATCTTTTCATCAAGTTATATTGAAAATATATTTATTGCTTATGAAAATGCCTAATGATGTACTAGTGATTTCAATTTTATCTAATGATGTCTTTATTACTAACTCATTTTCCATAATGCTTTTAAATATAAATTTTGATGTGTAAAAATATACATTTTTGTAGTAGTCATCTCATTTTCTTTAGGGACAAAGATTGCAATTGGTTATCTTTATTGTAATGCTACTTTTTCACTCCTATGAGAAATGTTTTCTTACCTTGACAAGTTAAGGGAAATTGAGTAGAGTATTTTACACATTGCAACTATAAAGTGATATGTATTTTTTATAATATTATATTTTTGTGTAAGTTATTTATTTACTGAGTTTTTATGAAACTCACCCTATTTTTGTAAAACTATTTTTAGGTTTCAAGATCACCAACTAATGGAAAAAACTAGCCTATCAGAGAATGAAGGCTTGAACTTGGAGGAGATGTTTGGCAATTGAATTGTTGGTCACTTGCATATGTCTTGGATTACTTTCTTTGTGTCATTCATGTTTTCATATGTTGTGCGATGTTGTGTATCATCTTGATTGTCTATACAGGTGTTGAGTAAGGCATATAGCCCTCCACTGCTAAGTTCACCTACAGCTTGGAGTCCAAAAATAGAGGGAAATCTGTCAAATTTTCTATAAAAATTCATTTTCTATGAGAATAAATTTGGGTTTTCTTAAAAATTTTGGAGTAACTGGTCCTTTAAAATCGCTTTATTGAAATGTCCATCATTAGTTTTACTAGTTGAATATGTAGTGTAAGGCTTATAGGAAGTTGTCTCCAGACAATTTACTATGCCAATCATGTTCTAAAGTTGGGGTGTGACAATAATGGCTATGACCAAAGTTAAGGCATGACAATAATATCTTGCTATGATTTCATATAGTGTTATTATTTTGCTATGCAGCCACACTAGATCCAATTTAAATATAGTCACTAGCATTTGTAACCATGGATTGGCCTTATGTCTATTAGGTGTCAAGGCTACCATGATTCAGTGTTAGGTGGCTATATTGGAAGGGATTGCAAAGATGTTGTCTCTAAGGGATAAAATGTTTTTTAAAATTGTAGTAAGTCAAGATTTCAATTAATCAGTTTTGAGTCTTCTTTTCAAACTATATCTTCTTAAAACTATATTGAACACCAATTAACATTGCTCAAGTGGGAGAATATTAGAATTTTTCATTGAAAGAGTTGCTATTAATTATGGATTTTTGGTTTAATAAAAATAGACTAATTAATTTAATCCTATTGTGGGACTTGAATAAGGCCCAAATTTAGATTATGAGCAAATATCAAATGGACTTTGCACATTTTAATAAGTTCTTGGTGTGGTTTGGTAATTATGTAGTAAAGTGCAATAAACCTTTCATGAGGAGGCTAGGGAAAGTGTATAGCTAGGTCCTCTCTTTGCTTCTCACAATATGATTTCTACCCACTAATACATGATTTAATTATACAATATATGATGTTCTAAATTCTTACAGATTTTAGATTTATTCCTACATATTATTATGCTATGGTTTTCGTGGCTTTTGCTATTGTTATACTATTGTGGGATGTGTTTTCCACATGACCAAGTTATTGTTAAAATATAAATCTATATTTTACATAATTTATATTGGGCAACAGTAATTGTCCTAATTGGAATCTGCACTACGAGAGCCAAATTCGTATGAATCATGACCTTTCTACTTTTCTAATTTTTATCAAATATGTAGTTTACATATTTAGGATCTCACCAAACCAATTTTAAATTCGAAAATAAGTCCAACAACACATCTACCACGCTTGACCTATGCAATTTATATTTTTAGAAATTTAAAAAATTTAGTTTTATGCAAGAACTTGTAATCAAATTTTCATGTTTCTTATTTTAAAGAATTAAATAAAAAATTGAGATCAAATTTTGATCTCTATATAATATGTGAGATGTACATGGACATGTGCATATATGGGCCAATTGCGCTCTTGATGCAATTTGTTTAGAAAATGGAAGTCCGGTCATCTGTTTCAGTAGGGAAGCATGATTAAATAAATTGGACTTATTTTTTGTTAGTGTATAAATTGGACTTAAAAATCGTATTCATTGCTGTGGGCTAGAAACCAAAAAGAATATATATATATATATATATATATATACAGGTTATGTAAATTACGAAATAGGATTTAAGTTTGATTTGTTATAAGTGTAAATCAATTTTATACTATCATCTATTTATGCATTGTCACATCATATAAAAGCTGTTAAAATTCTCTTATCATGAATAAAAATTCTAAATTACTCTTAAATATTTAATTACATAGCATCATCTTATTCACTAATAATTTAATATTTTTAATTTAATAATAAATCAAATTTAATCTCAACAAATTATCCCCTTAACATTCTTTTTACTAAAGTTACGTGAGAGTTTGAATTCAAAATTATTGTAAAGTAGACTTCACCGCTAACTTACTCACAACGGCTTATAAATTATAGTAAAATGCATTATACCACAAAAACCAGGATTGAAAATTAACTTATACCATGAACTTTTACACTCTACACGTAACCCTCTAAAGTTTTAATTTAAGAGATAATATCACGTAAAATGTTAATGGTAATTCAATATTGAATTTTCAGAATTTTGATTGGCCAATTCGTTATATTTGCCTTTCATATGAATTATATGCTAAACTCTCATCGCTAATAAAATTAAAATATATTAGAATAAATTGATTTTAAAATATAATTTAGAGATGTATAATGTGTTTCACTATGATAAATTGATCCTTAAAAGATACTTCATTTATATATATATATATATATATATATGTATGGATTACTATGATAACTTAATATTGAAAAAAGGTACAGTGTAAATTCCTAATCTTGCAAAAGCTTTCCTTTTAATTCCTTAGAAAACGTTATTCATTATGATTTTTTTTGGTATATTCATTATGATTTGATCAAGTTAAAATATTTAGAATTTGCTTCACCTATAGTTAAAAGGTAAATTTTAGAGTTTAGACCTTAATAAAATACGTACATTCTCATGGTTAAAATATTTAGCACTTGAGATAATTACAAATCACTAGTATAATAGTTTGGTTACTATCGGTGAGATTCAAATTTAAGCGCAATAACCTTTGAATATTTTATTGAAGTAGTTATTTTGACTACTTAATTACAAAAAGTCTAAACTTTTTACTCAAAAGTGAAAAGCAAAGATATGTTAACCATCTAAAGAACTAACCGCCTGCTTGGTAGAGAGAAAAAACAGTGGAAAAAAAAAATTCCACGGAAAAGGACAGGGTAAATAGAGTTGGCTCCTGTTTGGTAGAGTAGAAAATTCCCGAAAAAAGGAATTTGGATAGAAAAAATTTTGTGGGACCCAGGGGAAAAGTTTTTCGCACAGATATGGCGAGTAAAGGAGTAGAAAATTCCCTTCCCAGTCGTTGCGGAAGCTGTCCCGAGCTCCATCACTCTGGTTCCCGAGTACCATTTTCTTCCTTGAGCTGCAACATCTAGCCCTTGCATCCTCCGTCTGCCTTTCTGCATTCGGCGTCCGGCGTCCTTCGACTCGTCCTGCTCCCTGGTGGTGCTTCCTCCTCTAGTTGTTGCACAGCGTCTGACGCAATCTGGCTCTCCAGTTCGCAATTGCAATAGCAAGATATTGCTCACTGTGAAAATAATAAATATGTCACGCCACAAGGCTATTGAGTATCTGTTGCCAAGTATTTGAATTACAGCTAGAAATTTTAAAAAAATAATAAAATACAAAATTCGCTTCCTGTATAAACAAATATCTTTCAAACTCACCAAAATAACAAATATGTATATTACTCAATAAAATAATATGATGCATATATTAGTAACTTGGAC
>JANHAO010017916.1:0-13794 GCA_026873985.1 Saraca asoca
GAAGGCACATTACTTGGATGCGGCTCATGCAAGAATTCTACGCTTGTTCATGCATTACTTGGACATGAGGTTAGTTTATCGAGCCTCCAACTTGAGCAAGAATTCTACGCTTCTTCATGCATTACTTGGACACAAGGTCATTCTGCACAAGAATTCTGTACAGGGTAAGCACATTACTTGGATGTGGCTTGTGCAAGAATTCCATACTTGTTTGCACATTACTTGGACGTGAGGTTAGTTTATCGAGCCCTCGACCTGCATAAGAATTCTATGCTTCTTCATGCATTACTTGGACACAAGGTCATTCCGTGCAAGAATTCTATGCGGGGTATGCACATTACTTGGACATGACTCGCACAAGAATTCTACACTTGTTCACGCATTACTTGGATGCGAGGTTGTTCTATCGAGCCCCTGACCCACAAAAGAATTCTATGCTTCTTCTTGCATTACTTGGATGCTAGGTCGTTCTGTGCAAGAATTCTGTGCGGGGCAGGCACATTACTTGGACACAGCTCGCACAAGAATTCTACGCTTGTTCGTGCATTACTTGGACGTGAGGTTAGTTTATCAAGCCCCTACCCACGCAAGACTTCTACGCTTCTTCATGCATTACTTGGACGCAGGGTTGTTCCACGCAAGAATTCTGTGTGGGGCAGGCACATTACTTGGACACGACTCGTGCAAGAATTCTGTACTTGTTCGCACATTACTTGGACACGAAGTTAATTTATTGAGCCCCTGACCTGTGATATTTGGACGAACGGTTTGGTTCCCTGTGTGCTTTTACACATGCGGCTTTTTGCCTTTCCAATGATGGCGGGTCATAATTACTTCTTTGCTTTTGGTGCACGCTTTCTGACCCTTCATTTCTTGATGGCTTTGTCCTTCGAGTTGTCAAATTATGGGTGAGTGACGGTCCCTTTGAATCTGACGATTGGGCCATTCCATTTATAAATTGAAGCCCTTATTCTTCCTCCCTCTCATTCTACCATTTTGAAAATACTTTCAGGATTCCGGAGTTCTCCGCCTGTCTTCCACTACGCTGGCCTCTTCATTGCCTACCTTTATTGACTATCTTTTAGTCTTCCGGGTATGTTATTTAGCTTTTCTTCCTGTCAGTGGGCAATCACTATGATTTAATTGGCTCTTTCATCTTTACAGATCATGGTACATTCCTGTCCCTTTTTCCCTTCATGTTCTTGGTAGATGATTTAGAGACTTAGCTGCCTGTTTTCTTGAGGGAGGAGGGGGGCTGGCTAACAAGTCATGATTAGGGGTTCTTACTAGTCTGGTTGAGCTACCACTTGTCCGTAGGGTTCATAGGTGTTGTGTCTAGACTTTAGGAACCCTAGGGTTTAAAAATTGCTCCTTCTTCAGTCATCAGAGTTTAAGTAATCAGTGTGGTGGCTTATAGTGCGCATGACCTGAGGGTAGTTAGTTTTTTGCTTCTGGTATGGCTTGCTTGTGGTGACCTAACCAGTCTTTTCCTTTGTAGATAAGATTGGGTCATGTACACCATCACCACCTGATCAGGGATGATGACGAAGAGGAATCTGAGTCACCCCCAAGCAAAACGGTCATGCGACGGACCGACGATGCAGCCCTGAGAGAAAGAAGGGATGCCTCAGACTTAATTAATCGTTCAGACTTCCTGGAGGGCCCTAGTACTACAGCGAGCGAGCACCATGAGCATCAGATGTTTACATTCTATGCTTCCACCATGTAGCTCTGTGACATTAAGCTTGCTATCTGATCTCATAGAATACCTAAAGGGTGCAGTGCGATGGTCCCAATGACAGATGATTATGCCACGTACCCTCATTGAGGTTTTATTGCTATTAGTCTCCCACATCTCACCACAGGACTCAGATTCCCCATCCCGCCTTTCATTATTGATTTTTTGAACAGAATAAAACTTAGTCCTTTTCAACTTACCCCAAATTCTTATACGTCGCTGATTTCCCTCGCCCTGATCTATATGGGCAATAGTCTCTCATCGCCATCTCTCGAAACCCTGTGTTATCTATATGATCTTAGATGCATGAGCGCGTCAGATGGGCTTTATTACCTTTCAGGCAAGAGGATGCGACACAAAGGCATTTTGCCAAAAGGGGGTGCTAAAGGAAAATCCAATGCGGGGCCTTACGAGTCTCATTGGTTTTATGTTTCTTGTCCTTCACTATGATATCTAAGGAATTTTGGTTTTGTTCTTACCCCGGGTATGTTGATTGGGAGCGTGTATGCTTTATGATGTCAGAGCTTCACTCTCACCCTTGCTTGTTTTTTTTTTTTTTTTACAATTGGCATCGGTAAAAACCCTACTTTGTAGTCTAGGGAGATCGACGTTTTGGATAGCTTTCAGTCGACTAGTGACCTCGAGGGCAATTTCAAATTCAATGACTCTCGACTCTATTTATATAGGCTCGCCCCCCTTTGGACACCGAGGTTACAAGTGTGGTTGGGATTCGATGATCGTCAGAGGTTAGGCCAGCCAATTTTGATGACTACGACACCATTATGGAGCTTATTTTGAAGGTGCCACTGTCCCAGGTCGTGAGACGTAACCTCCCAACTCTCAACGTGAATCTGCCTCCTTCTTCTACGGATCAAACTCCTACTCCCGGGGATGACGTAGACCTAGATGTTTCTGAACTACCCTCGTCCCTTGCAATGGCTTTCCCATAAGAGATGACCCTGCCATCACTGTCTGAAATAGTGGGGGTGACTGAGGCTACCATTCCATCTAGTCCTCTCCCTAAGAGACGAAAGGTCGACAAAGGAAAGAGGAAGGCATCTTCTCATGGTGACGAGGAAGAGTTTATCCCCCAGCTAGTGGAACCTGGCTCCAAGACCGAGGAATATGCCCGGACCTTCATCCAAAACATAAGTACATTCTCAGGGTCGAAGCAAAAGGTTGGGGTACTGGAAGCCGAAGATTGTACCATAGGGAAGCTTGCGGGATATGCCGCTCATCAGGGCTTCATGGTAAGCTTCAGTTACTATTTTCAGTCCCAGTGGTTGCTTTGTGGTTTTTAATTTAATGCCTTTCTTGTGCAGAATGTCTTGGTGCTGCTAAAGATCGAGGAGGCAACGCAAAATCAAGAGGACAAGGAATCCTCATTCATTGATGAGATCGCGGCTTTTGTGGTCAAAAATTTAGAGTGGCATGAGAAGATCAAGGAGATGGAGGCCAAGCTTTCTGGCAAGGTGGCGCATCACGAGATGGCTGAGGTTAATTTTAGGCTCACTTCGAATGACCTCTAGAAGGCTATGATAGAATTAGATGAGGTGAGCGAGCATCTGCAGGTAGCCAAGAGGGTCGTCGAAAATGCCATACAATAGGCAAAGTCCTCGGACCGTGGGGTTGAAGCTACTGAGAAGGAGTTGGAGGTGGTGGTGAAAGAGCTTTAGCTTGCCAAGGCCTCCATGTCTTCGTGGGTGGAAGTTACTGCCAGGGAGTGAAGACAACAAACTTGTGAAGCCTTCCTCTTTACCTTGTGGGAGAAACATCCAGAACTAGACTTTTCATTCTTCAGTCCATAAGCCGTGGAGGCCATGGAGTCTTTCAAGAGTGACACCACCGAGGTCGATCCCCGGGCCAGGAGTATAGTGCTGAGATAGGAGTTCCTTGTGGGGAGGTTGTCGCACCGTTAACTGAGGCTTCTAATGACTCCATCCCCGATGCTCTTGAAACTTCGGCTCCCTAGGATGTAATTTTAAACCTTTTCTTTTTCCTTCGTAGTTGGTCTATAATTTCTGGGTACAATGGCTTTGTCTATAAAATTTTGTACTTTCAGTATTTTGAATGCATGGTCTTTTACAAGCTTACATTAATTGCTACCTTATGATGCACCAGGTTGCCCCTCCCCCATAAATTACTTCTTCCAAATCTAAAGGAATTACATACAAATCTCAAATGAATGTTATACAAAATTTCTCATGTGGTTGACTCTTCGGGGTTTGAATATTTACTGGTAGTATTGGCTTAGATGCCTGGCATTCCAAGCATGGGGGAATTCTTCTCCGTTTAAGTCCACTAAGTGGTAAGCTCTGTCACCCGCAACTCTTTTTATCGTGTACGGCCCTTACCAATTTGGCCCTAGGGTTCCTTCGTTGGACTTGCGGGCTCCTGGCAGAACAAGGTGTAAAATGAGGATGCCTAGGTTAAACTTTCAGGATCATACTTTTTTATTATAGTACCTCGTAACATGTTGTTGGTGGGCAGCGATCCTGAGACCAGCTTTGTCCTTCACTTCCTCCAAAAGGTCCAAACTTGCAACGAGCAGTTGGTTGTTTTCTGTTAGGTCGAAGGTAATCCTTTGTTGGGTCGTGACTTTAAATTCTGTAGGGATCATCACTTCACATCCATAGACCATCGAGAAGGGGGCTTCCCTTATGGAGCTATAGGGGGTTGTCCTGTAAGCCCATAGTACTATCTATAGCTCATCTGCCCATGCTCCTTTCTTAGCCTCTAGCCTTGTTTTCAATATCTTTTTAATGATCTTATTCATAGCTTCTACTTGCTCATTGCTTTGAGGGTGATCTATAGCCGTGAAGCTTTTCACAATTTTGAAGTCATCGTAAAATTTGACGAACTGATCATTGGTGAATTGGTCTCGTTATTGGTGATGATCTGTTGAGGGACCCCATATCTGCAGATGATATTGTTCAATATGGAGTTCAAAACTTTAAAAGATGAGATCTCGATGAGTTCCTTTTCTTCAGCCCACTTTGTAAAGTAGTCTACAGCTACGATTGCATATTTGCAATTGCCTCGTGCCTTTGGTAGCTGCCCAATCAAATCTATTCCCCAGATGGCAAATGGCCATGGACTTGTCATTTGTTTTAGGTAAACGGATGAAACCTGGGGCACTTTTACGAACCTCTAGCATTTTTTGCATTTTTTGACGAGGTCTATCGCATCTTGTTTCATGGTCGGCCAGTAAAATCCCTGCTAAAGAGCTTTTTGTGCCAACAATAGCCCCCAACATGGTTTCCACAATGTCCTGCATGGATTTCTTCTAGAACAATGTCACAATCTTTGTCATCTATACACCTCAGGAGGGGAGTTGAGAATCCTTTATTATAAAGAATGTCATCGTATATGCAATATCTGGCTGCCCGTGCTCATAGGTGCCATGCCTCAAGCTTGTTTTTCGATAGGATTTCATCCTTCAGGTAATCAATGATAGGGATCATCCAAGAGTTGGGCCTTCCTGTGATCTCCATGATCTCGTCATAGTGTTCAATGCTTGGGCACAAAAGGAGTTCTACTGGGATTGGCTCCGCAAGGCTCAGATCATTGATAGTGGACAATCGAGCCAGAGTGTCGGTGTGAGCATTCTGAGCTCATGGAACCTGGATGATTTGAATTGTTGGAAGGATCCTAGTAATTCTTGGACCTTTTGGAGATATTTCGCCATCCTTTGCTCCCTGGCCTGATACTCACCTTTGACTTGGCAAATAATGAGTTGTGAATCGCTGAATATTTTTAGTCTTTTGGCATGCACCTCCCAAGCTAATCACAAGCCCGCCAGTAAAGCTTTGTACTTGACTTTGTTATTTGTGGCTTGGAATCCGAATCTTAAGGTACTAAAGATTTTATGCCCTTCTAGGCTGATGAGGAGTATTCCTGCGCTAGAGTTTTGGTCATTGGATGATTCTTCAATGAATAATTCCCACCATAGGACTTCAGAGACTTATGCTTCTTCTCATACGAGTCCCATGAATTCGACAATAAAGTCAGCCAACGCTTGCCCCTTGACAGCCATTCTAGGCTTATACTCAATGTCAAATTGAGTGAGCTCTATTGCCCATTTAAGTAGTCATCCGAAGACATCGGTCTTTTACAAAATTTTCCCTAAGGGGTATTGCATAAGGACTTTAATGCTATGGCCTTAGAAGTAGGGCCATAATTTTCTTGAAGCTACGACCAAGTAGTAGGTGAGCTTCTCTGTGGAATACCTTGTTTCCGCTTCCGACAACCTCTTGCTTATATAATAGATGGGGAGTTGGATAGCCCCCTCTTCTTATGTCAATGCTGCGCTCAAGGTGTGTTGAGATACTCCAAGGTACATAACCAATTTTTCACCTTTTTTTAGCTTGGAAAGGAGGGGTGCTCGACCAAGACAAGCTTTAAGCTCCTTAAATGCGACCTCGCATTTCGTGGTCCATTCAATTTTTCTCGCATTCTTGAGGGTGTCGAAGAAGGGGACACACTTGTCAGTGGCTTTCGAAATGAACCAGCTGAGGGCAGTAACTTGGCCATTTAAACTTTGGATGTCTTTTGGGTTGATGGGGGAATGCATGTCGAGAAGAGCCCTGATTTTTTCCGGATTAGCCTCGATCTCTCAGTTCTCGATTGTCAATGATGAAATCGAGGAATTTACCTGAAGCTACACCGAACACACACTTAAGAGGATTCAGCTTCATCCGATACCTCCTCAAGGTTTGGAACATTTTGTCCAAGTCACAGACGTGGTCAACGAGCCATTTGGACTTTACAAGCATGTCGTCCATGTATACCTCCATTGTTTTCCTGATTTGTTCTTGGAACATTTTGTTTACGAATCGCTGACAAGTCACCCCCACATTTTTAAGTCTGAAGGGCATCACCTTGTAGCAGTATAATCCACGGTCAGTGATGAATGAGGTATGTTCTTCGTCTTGTGTGGCCATCGGAATTTGATTATATCCTGAGTAGGCATCCATGAAGCTGAGGAGCTTGTGCCCTGCTATCGCGTCTACAAACTGATCTATCCTCAGAAGGGGGAAGCTGTCTTTCAGACATGCCTTGTTAAGGTCCTTGAAATTGACGGATGTTCCCCATTTCCCATTCTTTTTCTTAACGAGGATAGGATTGGCTATCCAGGTGGGGTACTGTGTTTCCCTAATGAAATTGTTAGCCAGGAGCTTGTCCACCTCTTCCTTAAGTGCCACGTAGCATTCGGTGGTCATCGATCTTCTTTACTAGCAAACTGGTTTAGCCTGAGGATCGATGTTCAGTTAATACGACATTATTCTTGGATCGATGCCTACCATATCTTCATGGTTCCAGGCGAAGACGTCCGCGTTCACTTTAAGAAAACTTACCAACTGCATGTTTACTTTGGGTGGCAGTCACTTTCCCACCTTCAGGCACCTATCCTCATCTGACTCACTTACCCGCATGTCTTCCAGATCTTCAACCAATCTGGTGGCTCATTCAACATCCATCTCTTGGGGGTCAAGGTCATAGGTGACCCCTTTTCGCTCGTCAGGTGGGAGTTTCCTCCGAAAACTATATTTAGCTTTTTCCCTTGCACCCTGAGCTTAACTGCTTCTTTGTAGCAATGACGGGCTACTTGCTGCTCTCCCTAGACACATCCTATTCCACTTGGAGTAGGAAATTTTATGGTAAGTGTCCTAGTTGATGCTACCATGTCAAAATCGTTCATGGAGGGCCATCCCAGTACCACGCTGTAGGCTGAGGGACAATCTATAATTAAGAAATCTGCCATAACGGCGGCTTGTTAGTCGGGGTCCCCTATAGTGAGTGGGAGTTTAATTCACCCTACTGGGAGTATTCCATCTCCGGTGAATCTGTAAAGGGGCTCTGGTGATGGGTCTATCTGGTCCGTGCTTACACCCATCTGATCAAAACATGCTTTATACATTACATTGACGGAGCTTTTAGTATCTATCATTGTTCTTCTCACCCCCATATTGCCAATCTTCACCCTGTATGATGATGACATCATTATGCGGGAAATGGACTCCTAATGCATCCTCTTTTGCGAACAAGATGTCATTCATGACAGTTTTCACCTTTTTGGTTAGCCTATCATATTACGCATGGTTGGTGAGGAGGACGGCATGCTGCCCGAACATAACAATCGCGTGATCGATTCGATGTGCCATCAATGTAAGGTCCACCATGTATGGTGAAGATGGTCCTTATAGAGGGTTTTCCCTCATTCTCGAGGGTCAAACGACACTATGTCGCATGCTGTTGAGGGTGTGAGGGTCACTATCTTGGAGCTCTCACCACGTATTACCCCAAACAACCTCTCTTGATTAGGTCCTTGATGGCGTCTTTCAACCCCCAACAATCTGATGTATTGTGTCCAACTTCGCTGTGGTAGGCACAGAATCTATTTCGATTTCTTTTGTCAATGGGAGTCTTGATGGGCCTAGGTCGGCCAAAGTCTTCGTTATCCCTTTCTGTCATGTAGATCCTGTCTAGGGCGTCTGACAGGACGGTATAGGTCTCGTAGTAGCATTGAAGTTGATATGGCTCACCTCAGGCTTTCTTCGTGATTTGACTTCCTGGACCACCCTTTCTGCCTCCTTGGTTATTCTCATTCCCACTTCTTTTCCCCCCTTGGAGACATCCGCTTCATCTTTCTTCTTCGGCCTCCGTAGGCTGAAATTCTCTTCCTAACAGATCTCTTTAGCAGCCTGCTTGTAGAACTCACCTAGGTTTTTGATAGGAGATTTGTATATGTCCTCATATAGTTTCCCATCTTTTCGGAGTCCGACAGAGATTGCGGTAAGGACATTCTTATCCAACGGGCTGTCAACATTTCTGACCTCTTGTCGGAACCTTGCGATATAGTCCTTGAGTAGTTCATCCTTCCATTGGAAGACCATAGCTAAATGGCCAGAGGGGGCGAGTTACCCTTAATACCCTATACTAGTCGAGGGACTTGGTCTGGCATTCTTCCCAGCTCCTAATGCTACGAGCCGGAAGACTTCTAAACCATATTAGCGATATTTCTTTGAGTGTTGCTAGGAAAACTCAGTATTTCGCCAGTGGGTTGGAGGTTTACAGATCCATTTGGATGTTGAAAGCATCCAGATGATTATAAGGATCACTATCCCCGTTGTAGAGGGGAATGTTCAAAAATTTGAATCTACGGGGAAGGGGCTTCGTCTCGATTCGGTAGGAGAGGGGAGTCACTCCCTCGTGAGACTCCTGGTTCCCTTAGGAGGTAGAGTTCTTTTTTAACTATTCCATCCTTTGGAATAGTTCCTGGACCTTTTGGTCTCGGGAATTCGATCGACAACTGGAGGTCTTGTGGCTCTTTTCCTTTCACTTTCCATGAGAATATCAATAAGAAGTTTTTCATTTCTAGCTACACTCATAGTTAGACGAGCCGTGATCTGTTTCTTGATCGTTATCAGTTCCATCCAAGCCTCTGCTTCGATGTAAGTTCTCTTCCTGAGCATCATCCTCCTTGTCTTTCTCCCCCTCATCCTCTTGAGTTTGGTGGATTTTGGACCTCAACCATGAGTTAAAGGAGTGAAGTGAGTGGGTTTGGTGGTGTTCGATCCTAGTGTGCTGATCAAGCTGAGATCCCAGAAAACGATGTTCATTTTTAGAGGTGTTCGCTCCCTTTGTCTTGGTGTGCCTCTGGCGCGCACTTGAGACAACACCCGGACCACATCGGCCAATTCCTTCATGGTATTTTCTAGTGCTTCCTAACGTCGGTCGAGTGTTTCTTGGCGTTGTTGCCAAGTCTACATGTCATCAGCTTCCTGGGTGGTTGGTTGACGGCAGACAATGGGAGTTGCACCAACATCGGGGGCTGCCATAGGGTCAACTATACCTTGCTGTTGTATCTGGCCTTTAGGTCAGTTGATGGGAATCTCAGTACTTCTAATAGCTTTCCCTTTTGCCATTGCTTGCAAAACGGCTTATCAGAGATCGAAGACGGGGAATATGCAGTGGGGGCCCTCCTTCTAGTGCCAAAAATGTTGACACCAAAATCCGGTTAACTAGTTTTAGTTCAATGATGCCCCTGACTGCAAGTTAAAGAAAAGAAGAAATGGCAGAGAAAACCAAAAAAAAGGAAAAAAGAGCAATGACACCGGGAATTTATTGTGGTTCGGCTAAAGCCAACTTTGGCCCCTACGTCCACGTTGCTTTTCTATTATTCACCAGTGGAGAGTATTTACAAGGCTAGATTACAACAACCATGAATCTTTCTTACCATAAACAATATGCCCTCTTCCTATAAGTAAATCTTTCTATCAGTAAAATTTTATTTCTCTAAACTAGCAGAGTTACGGTGTGTATATTTTTCTTCTCTCTCCCTTTATGATGGTCCCTCCCTTCTATTTATACTAAGGAGGAAGGTTACAAATGTAATTCCTTAGTCAGCAGAATGATTACCTTTGCCGTCCAGGGCATTAAATGTTTGTCGTCAAGTAATTAATACTGGGCAAATCATTGTCGGACTTCTGGGGAGCTAATGTGTAATCACAGGGGCTGAGCTGTCAAATTTGGAGACATGTTTCAGATTGTTGAATGGGTTCCATACAGGTGTCCACTGGCAACAAGAATCGAGGAGGTCGGGGGCTAAGTGAGCAGGGAGTTTCGGGTGATCTTCTCCTTCCTCGTTGGGTCATTATCCCAAAGGCAATGGTCTTGCTTATAGAGGGTTCAGACCTTCTTGGTGGATCGCTCCCTCCTTCCTGCGACCTGGCGAGGTGTTCACGGCTTTCGCTCATTGTCTAGGGTCCTTGTTCAGTAGTATGGGATTTTTATCTGATCTTCAACTTTGATTGGTTGTGCTTTCCCCTGTACACTGTGTAGCCTAAATTTCATATTCGAATAATGCCCATAACACCTCCTGAATGGACTCCATTAGGAAAATTAATCCCTACTCAACATCAGATAGAACTTATCACATATCTCCATAAAAAACCCCCTTTATCTCAAGAACAAGTTTATCTTGGAATATGCTCAAGATCTATTAAGCAACAGCACATATCAGCAAGAGCAAGAAAACTAACCTAGAGACAATTTTATCCTCCAGGGCCAACTCCAAGAATTTTGGGAGCTAATGAAATTCAACAAATAGTATCTTAGGATTATTATCTTCCTGTCATACCTCCATAGTACTTTATTTCAAGAAATACAAGATATGAAACAGATAATTGTCTTCAAGAACTTCAACAAAGAAATGATGAGCTACTTCAACAGAATACTAATAATTTTGAAAATTCTCAAAATTCAAGCCTTTCAGAAAGCTCAAGCTCAGAATAGATTTTCAACCTTCCCTAATAGAAATGGGACCAATCTTATCAACAAGCTGTCAACTTTCTAGATAACTTTTCAAGATTTTCAAGATTCCTTGATAAAAGTAGGATCCACCCTATCAAAAGCTAGACCAACTTTCTTAAAAGTTTCAATAATTTAGTAAAAGGATAGATCTTATTAAGAAGTGGGACTAGCTTTGTCAAAAGAAGTCAAGCCTTATCAAGAATTCAGATAAGTCCAAATATCAAGCAAAATCAATAAAGTTTGAAGTCTGTCAACCAAATTCAATAATGCTTTGGAGTCCAAAGATTCCTTCAACAAATTCAAAAGATCTTTGAAGTCCACTTTCTTTTTCAATACTATAAATAGGTGTAGTTTCAAGATGCAAGGCATGACTGAAACACGACCAAGATAGATGACTAAACACGACCAAAAAATCATGTAATAGCCTTACCTTTAAAACCCTTTGTATTTTCAATAAGGTTCTTGTAACCTATCTCTTCCCCCATCCGTCATTCTCTCTCTCAAGATGTAATCTTCTTCAAGTATCAATAAACTTGTAAGTTTTCTCATTTTGCTTCTGTTGTTCAATATTTTCTTTAATCATGTTTTCAATTATTACGCCATCACTCTATTCAATTATCTTCAACATATTATGACGTTACCATACATGCTTACTTTCAAAATCTTTGCATTAGCATTCAACATGTTTACTTTCTACATCTGTACTTTAAGCCTCTACCACAATAACTAGTGACTCCCCTCGGGTAACCTATGACTCCTCCATGGCACCTCTGACGCACCTAATTGGGCACCTATCACTCCCCTCACAAGGCTCTGATACCAAAGTGGGGGTTGAACCGCTCTAGGGAGCTCGGGATCATTCTCGCAATATTGAAAATTAAAGTATTCATGTTGAAAGTTAAAGCATTCATGTTGAAAATAGAAGTAAAACATGTGGATGCAAAAGAAAAGTATTCATGTTGAAAGTTAAAGCATTCATGTTGAAAATAGTAGTAAAGCAGGTAGATGCAAAAGTATTGAATGTAAACATGCATGGTGACGGCTTAAAGAAAACTATGATGTAAACAATATTTAAAAACATTAAATTGAAAAGTAAAAGCAAACAGAGAAAAATTAGAACTTACAAAATTTTATTGAAGCTTGAAAGCTGATACAAAAGTATTGAGAGAATTTTTAAGGGAAGGGAAAGGTTACAAGAGTACAAAGGGTTTTACATTGGAAGGTAGGCCATAAGGCTATTACATGATTTTTGGTCGTTTGGTGGTCGTCTATCTTGGTTGTGTTTTGGTCGTGTTTTACATCTTGAGACTACACTTATTTATATTATTGAAAGGCATCTGGACTTGAAACTTTTCTTGAATTTGTTGAAGGAATCTTCAGACTCCAAAGCATTCTTGAATTTGGTTGATAGACTTCAAACTTTATTGATTTTGCTTGATATTCAGACTTATTCGAATTCTTGATAAGGCTTGTCTTCTTTTGATAAAGCTGATCGTACTTCTTGATAAAGCTTATTCTTTTGCTTGATTATTGATGAAACTGGTTCCACTGTTGTCGGGGAATCTTGAAACTTTTGAGAAAGTTGGTCTAGCTTTTGATAAGGTGGATCCCACTTTTGTAAGGGAATTTTGAAAATCTTGAAAAGTTGGTCTAGGTTTTGATAAGGTGGATTCCACTTTTGTCAGGGAATCTTGAAAATCTTGAAAAGTTGTCTGAAAGGCTAATAGCCACTCAATGATGAATTCTGCTTTTTGGACCTGAGATAATTCTTGAATTGGATTTTGATAGGCTAGAAGAATCTTGAATGGAGATCTTGGACAAAATATCTTCATCTTGATCACTTTTATCTTGGAAGTCATCAAAATACTAGCATTGATATCTTTCATATCCTTTTGAACTAACTTGTTAGGAATGGATAATATGTCATAGTTAGGAGGTATTCTCGAAAGATGATCTTCATATGTTGTAATTTGCTGGATCAAATTTTCTCCCAATAAAATTGTATTGCTCTGCATAGATT
Source organism: Saraca asoca (assembly GCA_026873985.1). NCBI lineage: Eukaryota > Viridiplantae > Streptophyta > Magnoliopsida > Fabales > Fabaceae > Saraca > Saraca asoca. The sequence goes on from JANHAO010017916.1 coordinate 13,074, forward strand.
GTTGAAATTGGCTCCATGCTAATTTTCTTGTTTTGGCCATGGAAAGTTATTCTCTAATTGGTTTAGGACAAGGCCATGGCTTTTGATTTTCTATTAAATCTAGTTTATGATTTTGAAAAGTAGAAATCCTTATGTGATGATAAGCAGGAATAAGTTTTCCTAAAGTGGTCCAATGAGGGGGAATACTTTGGATTAATAATTGAACATATTTAGTTTCTACAAGGTTACTGGAAAGGGCGCTTTGAACACAAAATTTTATTTTTCTTCCAAAATTCTAAGCTTGTTGAGGAAGGGAAAAGATTATTTGATTGAGGTAGCCATAATCAAGGAGAGTTTGTGGGGTTATAATTACTGGGTTTTCTTGATTACCAATATGGAGGTTATTGAAGAAATCAAGATCTATATTGACATAAGGAATGCTAAAGGCAAGATTACAAGGACATGAAAAATGTAAGAAACTGACTTTTTCACAGTGAGGATTAATTTTTGAACAAGTTACCACTTCTTCTTCCCAAACATATTCATCATCCGATGAGATAGTCATTCTAGGAGGAGGATTTTCGGCTATTGAAGAAAGAGATTCAAAAATAAATTCTTATTTTTCTTGAGCAGATTGTTGAGATTTTGAATAAATAGTTTCTTTAAGCTCCTGAGGAAAATCTTTTGGAAATATTGAATAGGATAAAGAAGACATGAATTTTAACTTAGATGGATTTTGAAA
>JANHAO010017917.1:0-13802 GCA_026873985.1 Saraca asoca
CTTAAGTATGCAATGCACGATGAATGCAACATAAGATGAATAATCAACCTTTAATATCCAAATCCACAGAATGTTTAGTTGTGGATGTGATAGGACTCAATCAAATTAGTCTAGGGCACCCATCTAGACTAACAACAACACCTTAAATCCTTTTAGGGATGAAATAAAATAAAGTTAATTCAACCTATAACATGCAAGGATTCAAAAGAATATGTTAGACTAACTCTATCCCAAGATTTAATGGCCATGCTATGTACATTTTTCAAAAGGTAATCAAAAGAACATTGATGGTAGATCCCTAAGGATCAAACTATCCTATAGCCATCATTAACAACACGTTTGGGGGTTACAAAGGAATAATTTCTATTTTATGAAGCACTTCACAGCTGGCCAGGTTCAAGATTACTATATGGTGAATTTTTATTTCATACATTCCTAAAGGACTATCAACTGTGGTGGAGAATGTATTAGTAGTAATCTCCATTAGGTCGTTATTCATCTTACTTGTTAGGAATAGGATTTACAACTATTCTTGAATATTTGAAAAATAATCCATAAAAGAATAAGTTTAGGGCTTAGTAAGATAAAACGCACCGAACTTATGAAATTTATTTACAATAGCATGCATACACACACACACACATATATCCTTACCATATCTAGTTAACCATTTTTCAAGAAATCTTCATAAGCAACTATAGAATTTTCAGAGGCTCACCTTTGAAAAAGTTCACATCATTCTTTCTTTAACATATTATGCCAATCCAGGGCTCTTTAGCCAAATTCTGCCATTTCTAGCTTATTATATATTTCAATTTCATGATATCATGTTTCAACATTTCATATAATAACAAGGTAAGTCAAACAAATCATAACACTAAATATAACCCTTCTTATTACTCCGATCTAGCCTTATCCCACACAAACCCAACCTTATCCATCCAAGCTAGCCTTATCCCATTCATCATATTAGAACATGTAAATCCAAGATCTGATTCATTATTTTCCATCATAAACCATCATTTACATTTCAAGCCTTATAAGGCCTTTCAAATCACCAAGTATATGAATCCCTTAATAGATACATTATCAAGATCACATCAACATATTCCATCATCATTCATAATATAATGTTCCATTTTGAATCTTATGAAAAGTAACAATCATTAAACAATATGATTCTCACAACAACTATATCACACCATTCTCATTTAGCCACAATCCTAGTCACAAAGTTACATTCTAGTTGCAAATACACCACACATTCTTCATTACATCATATGACTTTTACATGTAATTTCATATTAATAATTTATATAGCCAATTGTTAAATTCAATAATATTAGCTTATAATTACCTATTTAAGATTTCTTGATTTTTGATTTAGTAGGATTTATATAAGATTAAACCAAAGAAATAAGAAATATTTTAGAAAAAAGTGAAATTGGGCTAAAAAATATGGAAATTTATGATGATGTGATCAGAATTGTGAGCAAGATCATTGAAGAAATTCAAGTAGAATCACAATCAGAATCAAGGAGTTCAAGTGTGAAAGATTTGATTTGACTTGAAGAAAATCAATTAAAAATGTGAGTCTACTAACTAAAATGTGCAATCATTCGAGAAGTCCATTTGTGAACATGATTAGGATCACAATTGAAATCGACAAATAGGATAGAGAAGATCAATTTGACTTGCACCAATTTAGTTTAAAATTTGATTTGAATCATAAAAGTAAAAATATTAGGTTTTTGTGAGGATGATAGTGAGTTTAGTTCAAAAAGCTATGATTCTACTTGTATGAGTAGGTTTTGCATGCAAATAGCAGAAAAATAGAGGAAATGAATTTCCATTTAACATTGCACTATAGGATCTTAATATTGCATGTTTTGAAAGCTTAGATATGCATAAAATTCAACTATTTCATCAGTCAACTAATCATTTTCTCTATAGATCCATTCAATCTTATTCAATCTCAAGCTTTACTATATAATCCAAAAACCCATTTTGGCTAACTTACACCACTAATCAATAGATCACGAGCAAGAAACACATTATGATTTATAAGAATAGTGAGAATTACTCACAGGTAGACTGAATACACTAGATCATTATTAATCCCGCTAGAAATCCTCAACATAAAGAAAAGCATGTTAGCTCCTTGGCTATTTCACTATTTTTCTTTCACCAAACAATTATATATTAATTAATTATGGTTTCATTACAAAGAAACAAGCAAATACACAAGATATGAGTTCTAAAACTTCAAAAAATTCACATGGGTTTCTGATATAAATAGTATTATGAATAGTAATTGCCAACTTAAAAAATTCCTAATAGTTTATCATGATTTTGATATCAAAATAAGGAGGAATAAGAGAGGAATTGAATAAAAATTTGAGAAAAAAACAAAAGAGTTAGTGGACTTACTTGATGAGAGAGAAAGTGATGGTAGAGAGAGGAAGTAAGCTTAGAGAAGAAGAAGCAATTACATGGGTTGCAATTGCAGGAGTGACTTAAAGAAGAAGAGGAAGTCGGCTAAGGGATAGGTATAATGGAAAAGTTTAGTTAACTTTTCAATAACTATAAGTTGACCATTTTTCTTTTCTTTTAAGAAAATTTCTTATTTCTTCCATTTTGAGCTCAAATTTAACATACTTATCAATCACCAATAACCATGAAATTTTAACACAAATTAGTTAAATGAAGCATCTTCATATTGGCTATAATTTTGTGGTTTTTCGGTATCCATAACCCTAATTTTCATTTTTCTAAAGTTATTTGGAAAGCCATTTTATTACCAAAATAAATTTTAGGCAAATTTGGGATATTCCATGGTTACATGGTTAAAATTGGCAAAAGAAGTGGGGGCACGATCTTTGAAAGTCTTGAGTGATTTCCAGTTGGTGATTATCTAAGTCAAAGGAGATTATGAAGTGAAAGAGCTAACGCTAGCAAAATATGTGGGTGTAGCCAAAAGCTTGTTAAAGGAATTCAAGGTTGAACCCATAAGGATCCCAAGGAAGAAGAATGAGCAAGTAGATTCATTAGCCAAACTAGCCAATGCTAAGGTAGTAGTGAATAATAGAACAATCATTCAGGAGACATTGCAAACCTCTTGTATGGATGAGGTATTATGCATAGAGTATGATGAGTCATGGTTAACTCCAATTTTGATGTTTTTGTAGGAAGACTGATTACTAGATGATAGAAAAGATGCCAAAAAAGTTGAGTGAAGAGTGGCACATTTCTTTATGCTTTAAGAGAAATCCATAAGGGCATCTATGACTCCCACTTGGCAAGAGTAGTGATCGTGCTAAAAGCCGTGCGATCGAGATATTTTTGGTCAAAGATGAAACAAAAAGCTTTATAACTAGTACGAAGCTACAAAAAATGCTAGAAATTCACAAAAGTCCAAAGGTAGCTGACCTTTGAACAAATGTCCATCCTTGCCCCTAGCCATTTGACCAATGGGGGATTAATTTGCTAGGTCCTTTCTTGAAAGCTCTCAATCAGTTAAAATATATGGTGGTAGTAGTTGATTACTTTACCAAATAGATAGAAGCCAAACCAGTTGAAACCCTAACGTCAAATAACATACAAAAGTTTGTTTGGAAAATGTCATTTACAAGTAGAACCTCTATAAATATAAGATTTGATATAGGAAGCTTGCTAATAGTTTCTTGCATGTACGGTCTGCCTACCATGATCATTTCAGATAACAGGAAGTAATTTGGTTGAGGTGACTTCCAAAGCTTTTGTCTCAGGTATACTCTCCTTTATAAGCCTGTTTATAGTGATACGAGTCTCACATATCTTAATGTGAAGGTTGGGAATTAATTAAAGATTTACTTTTGTTGAACATCCCCACTTAAATGGGCAAGTTGAACTGGAAAATATAATCATCTTGGAAAGATTGTGCAAAAGATTGGAAGAGGCAAAAAGAAGATGGGTTGAAAGGTTGTTGAGTGTTTTATGGTTATACATAACTACTATGCATTTAGCTACTAGTGAAACCCCTTTCATGCTAACATTTGGAAGTGAGCCTATGCTCTTAATAGAGCTTGGACAATGCTCTGATTAAAGAGAGCAATATAAGTAACAAGAAATGAAGAAAGGAGGAAAGAAGAGCTAGATATGTTGATTGAGACAAGAGAAACAACTCAACTCCAAAATGAGTGCTACAAAGTAAAGATAAAAAATGTGGCAAACAAAAGAATAAAAAACAAAACATTCACAAAAAGAAACCTAGTCCTACAAAGAGTGGATAGACCATAAAAGATACAGGCTAAAAAAAATTAGCTATTGCTTAGGAAGGGTCATTCAGAATACAAGAAAGTCTTCTTAATGGTGCTTATCATCTAGAAACTATATAGGGGAAATCTCTTCCCTAAACATGAAATGTAATGCACTTAAATTAATACCATGTATAGATTTAATTGTCAAAAGTGATCCCATGTAGCCACCATATATGACTAAAATTTGATTAAATCCTTTGGTCCAGGCAGATCCCTTATAATGCTCAAAAGCATAAACATGCCCTTCAACTTTAACATGAGTGCTAAATATAATTCTACAAAATGGCATTTGAACATATTCAAAAATAAACTAAATGACCAATAGAAATCTAGGCACTTGACAATACAGTAAAGGTCACAGAGGCCGTTGAAGGCAAACAAAGAGTAATAAACTCATGTAGTCGTATGACTATGTAAAGAGTAATATAAGAAATTATGAATTTGTATAATCATTCGACATAGTCTTTACATAAAGAAGGCAATAACAGCAAGCTATAATGACATAATTCAAACAAAAGACCACTTGAAATAGTCCTTTGCATAGTCTTTATGTAAAACAGAAGTTGGGTCTTTCAACATCTCTTCCAGAAGGTTCTCCTGGGGTTTGGTCCCATCATCAAGTTTAGAGAGGCCACACAAGAGAGCCTAGTACTCAGCATCTATGTCAACTGAGAAGCTATCCTTTGAGCCTGTGGTAGAACCTTTATTGAAGGCCTTTTGCTTAGACGGGGGGAACATGGGGGCACAAGCAGAAGAGAGTGAATCATCTATAAGGATTACCTCTGATCCTAACTTAGGTTGGGAGGTTGGAGGGGCAGTAGACTTCCACTTCGATTGAGCTCGAATATGGACCCTTGTTGATTGCTTGAAATCCATGGGACTAGTCAGTGGTCTAAAAGTAAAGTTGGAAAGCATAATCAATGGGAAAAGAAACTTTTGTTATCAGCACACTTTGAAGTTGCCATCAACAGGACCAAGTTTTGCTTTTATATAAAAGATTAAGGCAAATTCAATGACAAGAAAAGTCAAAATGAATGGCTAGGATGATGGCCTTGGTAAAATTTAAAACTCTTGGGAAATGCAAGATATTAGGAATAGGAGCATTCCTTGGAAAGGTAAGACCCTTAGGTAGAAAGAGGCACTATGAGGTAGTAAAAGCTTGGAATTTAAAGGCATATTGGTTGCCATAAGGTTAAGCAACTTGCTGGTATCTACAAGGAGAGTTTGATCAAGGTATGAGTAGAAGAAAGTTGAAGGCAAATGACAACCTTAAAAGCCAGTAAAGCATGGTCCTTCAACAAAGTATAAGGGCCTTTTGGAGGCTCATCTTGGTTAAGGGTGAAGGGAAACAATATGAAAAAAATAATTAAAGATACAAGACTATGAGAACAAAGTAATTTCATGAAATTGGCTGATCAGCCTAACTCATACACATTTAATGTAAAAAAAAAGAGATTACAACAATGTAGGAGCATACAATCTTTATAATAAAATTAATGATAAGAAGAAGCAATGGCTATTGGTTGCACCTTAGCAAAGTTAATCTTTGGAGGAGCCCTATAGAATTTCACCCAAGGTCTTGTCCTAATCAAACTTGGTTAGGTCAAGCATTGCACAGGGATTAAACTACTGAATTTGATGAATGACCTCCTTAAACCTAAAATAGATCATAGGAAAGGTCAAGTCTTCAATCTCTTTCACAGCTTGTTGAAGTCTACCCTTAAAGGCAGCCTTGTTGTTCTTTCATGTTTGTTCTTTAGCCTCTAACTAATTTATCACACTCTCATTTTGTTTTTGTAGGGTGTTTGCACATTCAGCTTTCGAGAGCAGGGCATCTAGCTCCTTTACAAGCTTGGCAACATGGTTAGTCAGATTGGTGATACTGAGGTCTTGATTAGCTAATTCCTTTGCCTTGGCTTTAAGACTACTTTGGAGCTTGGCCATGATAGCAAGATTAGTTACTATAGCTTTCTTTCACTTTTGGCAAAAGGCAACACTGTGACTAAGAGAATGGCTATTGAATGAATAATTTAAGTAGCAAAGCACTTCAAGAGGCAGAGGGGACTATACTTTAGTAAGAATTCTTTTGTGTGATCCTTGTTAACTGGAAAGAGCAAGTGATTACATAGAAAGGCACCATAATTAGCATTCTTATACCATAGGCTATCAACAGCATCCAATGGTAGACTGTCCCTTTCAAGAACCACGATCAACTCCAGTTCCTCCTAAGCTTACACCTTGACCTTTTTAGTTGTAGGGGTGAGAACCCCGGAAGGGCTTTCCTCTTTGCTTTTGCTAGATTCTTTAGAGAATGCTTTTTGATTCCTCAATAATAGTGTCCTACTTCATCTAGAAGCAATTTTAGGTCAATTAGAAGGCGAGGACCCACTCATTATCTTAGTGGGAGGAGCTAGTTTGAACTATATAGTGGAGGCACTATTGGCTTCTCCTTAGCCAGAGCGTGGGCATGAATTTCAGCTATGTGTTGATTTGACATCTTTGAGTTATAAATTACTATATCTTCCTAGTTCAACTAGCAATTTGTAGGCAACAAAAACAAGAGTTAGAAAAATGAAATTGAGTAACGACAATATAGTAAAAAGGAAGTAGGATATGTAACACAGATTGAGCATTAAAAGGGCTTAGTGCTAGTAGCTGAATGACAAGGTCTTGATCAATGGTAGAGAGATCCTTAAAAATGTCCCCTTGAGCTAGCTTGGTAGGTTTGGACCATTTGGAGGGATAGGCCAGTTGTCCTTCTTGGATAAAAAAAGGGTTGAACCTCTTAGCTATTCAAATTTTGAAACAAGAATATTTCTAGGTTTGAATGTTGGTAAGCATGTTTTTGATGAAAACACAATTAGGCCACTAGAAGAAGTATATGTAACCTCCATTTTCCTATTGCTTGTTGCTGGTGGTGGTCACTGCTGGTTTCACACCTCAATGGTAGCTTGTCTCTACTTAGGGTTTGGCAGTCTTCAATTTGCTTTCCCACTTTAAGCTTTGTGGCAGAAAAATAGAAGAAAAAGGTTGCCACACGTATGATTTAAGTTACACTGCTAGAAGCCACTAGTTTCGTACCTCGAACGTGTGACACTTTACTTCACCATGTAGTTTCTGGCAATTTACACAACCACCACTCACCAAACGTCGCTAAATTCATGAAGGTGGTGGCCCTTTCCACTTGATCCCCACTAGAAGCCGCTACACTCATCTTGCCGTGTTTTATTTGGCAATTTTTGATAATCCCCACTATGGAATCGCTGGTAACGTGCACAATTTTTGTAGTGACTATCCTTTCTAATCAAACTCAATCACATCATGTGTATGAAGTTGACATATCACAAGAGCCAATAGTTGGAGATGAAGTTTTAAATGAAGGGTCAAGTGATCAAACTAAAGAGTTTTATGAGTTAGCTAAAGATGGAAATCGAAAGTTATATGAAGGTTGCACCAAGTATTCAAAAATTTCCCTTCTAGTCAAACTCTATCACATCAAATGTTTGTGTGAGATTAGTAACAAAGTGATGTTCGTGATATTGGAGTAGTTGCATGATGCATTTAGTCATGGAGAAATTCCCAAATTATTTTATAAGACTCAAAAAATCATTAAAATTTAGTCTTAACTACACAAAGATACATTCATGTCCTAATGATTGTATGTTATATTGGGGAGAGGATGAAAGTAGAGAAACATGAAAGAGATGCCATTCTTCAAGATGGAAACCAAAAAGTAATGAAAATGGATGTATGCATCCATTGGTGGTAAGAAGGTGAAAATGACTCTTGTAAAAGTTTTGCGATACTTTTCATTGAAGCCATGTTTGCAAGATTATTAATGTCATCTAAGACTGTGGTATATATGAAATGGCATGTAGTAAATAGAGACACAAATGGTTTGATGAGACATTTGAGAGATTCTGAGGCATGGAAGATATTTGATCTTACATATCTTAAATTTGCTTCAAACCTTTAGAGTGTATGACTTGACCTAGCTAGTGATGGTTTCAACCTATTTGGGACTTTAAGCACTAATTATAGCATATGACTAATTATTTTAATACCTTATAATTTCCTCCTAGGATGTGTATGAACTAGACATCTTTTATTCTTTCAATGATCATTCCAAGGAAGCAAATGCTTGGGAATGATGTAGATGTCTACCTACACCCTCTTATTTAAGAAATGAAGGAGTTATGGAATGATGGTGTGGAAACATTTAAAGTGTCTGAAAAATAAAGTTTTAAAATACTTGAATGTTTGTTGTAGACAATTAGTGATTTTCTTGGACTTGGCAACTTATTTGGATGGAACACTTACACAGTCTTAGGTTGCCTGGTTTGTAACTTTGATTTTGAGTCTCAACGTTTGCCATACGGTAAAAAATGGTCTTTTATGTGCCATCATTGATTCTTAAATCCTACTCAGAGATTTAGATTCAACAAATCTTGATTTGATGAAAATATAGAAGCAAGAAAACAACCAAAAATATTGTTAGGTTATGAAATTCTAAAGCAGTTGGAAAATATCGATGTTGTCTTTGGAAAAAATCTAGAAATGAAAGGAGGGAAAAGATATCGTGAGAAAGCACAAGAGGAAAGTAAAACACAATAATGGAAAAAGAAGAGTGTATTTTCAACCTTCATATTAGGAGTTTAATTTGTTACATCATAATCTTGATGTTATGCACATTGAGAAAAATGCTTGTGATAATGTGGTATTGGCATTACTCAATGAATAGGAAAAGACAAAAGATCATCTCAATGCTAGTATAGATCTACAAGCATTCAACATACCTCAAGATTTGTGGCCTGATGATGTAGGGAAGTACCTATCAACACTATTTGTAATGATGAATGCTAAAAAAGATCAGTTTCTTAGTATATTAAAGAATGTGAAAGTACTTGATGGATATTCAAGTAATATTTCAAGATGTGTTAATGCAAAGCATTGTGAGCTCTTTAGCTTGAAGAGTCATGATTCACCCATTCTTATGGAGCAATTATTATCATTGGCACTTTGTAATCTCTTGCTAGATAAAGAAATGCAGTTTTGATTGAGTTATGTTTATTTTTTAGACAACTTTGTGGTAAATCTTTGAATCTAATTGAGGTTGACAAGCTTCAAGATTGAATCATAGTCAGATTTTGCCATATGGAGATATTATTTTCTCCACCATTCTTCACTATTATGGTGCTTAACCATTCATCTAGTTGATGAGACAAAATGGGAAGGCCCTGTACATTATTGCTAGATGTTTTCTATTGAAAGGTAAAGACAACATTTATTTGATTTAGTTAATTAAAGTTTCTAAACTTCTAATTGTACTTTGCATTAAACCTAATAGATACTTGGGACATTGAAAGTCTTATGTGAAAAATAGGAATAAGCTAAAGGAATCAATAGCTAAGGTTACTTAGCTAAAGAATATCTTACTTTCTATTCAAGGTATTTGGATAGAATTAAGACAAGATTCAATCTGGTTGGACATGTTAATGATTACTTTAATCAAGGAGACTCTTGCCAAGAATCTTCTATGTTTCAAAAGATAGGTTGACCAGTGGGAAATGTGTCAACTTTCATGCTAACACCATTAAAGTTAGCACAAGCACATTAATGTATGTCATTTAGTTCCATTAAGGTTAACCCATTCATTAAGGAATTGAGGAATTAAACAAAGAGAAGACTTAGAAATTAGACTAGCTTTGAGATAGAGATAACAAAAGTAGTTGATAAAGAAGTTACTGAATGGTTTGCTAGGCATGTAAGTTTTTTTTTTATTGTTCATACTAGTTTATAATATATCAAGGTTCTAATATAATTAGTTATTTATTTTTTTAGATCAAGAACATTAACAACCAAAAAGAATTGTCTTTTGAATTGAATTTAATTGGAGAACCTCTTCTACAAGCTAAGAGGATTAGTGCCTACAATATTAATGGTTTCAAATTTCAAACAATTGGTTGAGAACAAGGATTCAAAACTCAAGATAGTGGAGTTTTTACAACTATAGAGTTAGGATACTATGGAAGATTGATGATATTATCAAGCTGAATTATTGTGGCTAATTCATTGTTGTCTTGTTCAAGTGTAAATGGGTCAATACCAATAGAGGTATAAGGAAATATCCATTACAGCTTACTTAACTTTTCTCAATTGATTCATACTAGTGAGTGTGAAGAGCATGATCCTTATATCTTACTTCATAATCACAAATGGTGTATTTTGTGGAAGATGAACTAGATAAGGATTGGAGTGTTGTCATCCATTTAAAACTAAGGGACTTGTATGATATGGGTGAGCAGGTTGTAGAAACATTGTTTTTCTCTTATGATATTGAAAACATAAGCTTAGCAAGAGAGGATATAGACAATGAAGATCCAAATAATAGTATGGATGTTGAATAGAATAAGTAGTTTCAACTTTTTTTGAGTTTATATGTTGATTACCATAAGAAAATAACTAGTTTCAATTTTCAATTTTAAGTTTTGCAATGTTGTATATGGTTCTATGTTATTTTTATGATCTATGTTTTTTTATATAGTTACATGCTTTTCTAGCTATGCCAAAGATAAATCGATATACAAGTAAATCCAAACCTTAGCCTCCAACATAGGATCCCTTAACTTTTTTCACATGCTCATTTAAAGCCTCTACCATACACCATTGAGGAGCCCATTCAATATACAATAGTAGATCTTCCACCACCACTCATTTGAGGAGCCTACTCAGCATATAATAGTAGATCTTCCACCACAGCATACAGCTAAGAAGTCTACTCAGCATTCAATAGTAAATCCTCCACCACAACATAGAACTGAGGAGCCCACTCAACTTTCAATAGTAAATCTTCCACCACAACACATAATTGAAAAGCCTACTCAGCATATAATAGTAGATCCTTTGCCATCTCAAAGTCATTGGAGAGTTACATTTATAAGTAAACACCAAATAGTTCAAGAATATGTATAGTTTTATTCACTAATATTGATTAACATTTCGTTTGTTACATAGATAATTCAGTATCTAGAAAGGTGGTTAATTTGAAAACTATAGATGCTTGGGAACTTGAGAGTCAAGAGGTAGTCATTCCATATGATGGGTTAGGCGTGCCAACTAAAAATGGTCCTTGCATATATGAATAAATTCTAGGATAGCTAGCATGCGATCCTATCAACTTCCCCATCTCTTATCCTAATTAGAGGAACATTCCCAAATCATGGAAGATCCAATTGTTTGATGGAAGAATTAAGGTAGTAGCAAAAATTATATTAATTTTTTTTTCTTGTATTGATGTTTTAATAGTCATATATACTAACTAAATTTATTTTGTTTTTATTTTTACAGGTCAAAATTTCACTTTGATATAAGAGACTCTATTGTAAGGTCCTAAACTTTGAAAAACTTAGGTAGGAAGTGAAAGGATTTTAAAGGGAGGTTGTGATATGGATTCAATGATGTATCTTTAAGCAAACAAGCAATGTATGATAAAGTCCTAGATGGTATTCCTTAAGAACAATGGAGAGCTTTTATTAACAAGAAAAATGAGGAGAAGTACAAGGTATTTTGCCAATTTCTTGTTTACTTTTAACTTAAAGAAGTCCAATTTTAATAAAAATGCATATTTTTATTAAAATTATAGGAAATGTGCAAACAAAATGCCAAAAATCATCAAAAACAGAAGGTTACACACATTGTTAGATTCAAAAGCTTTAATAAGAGAAGGGCTTAATTGGTTTGTTGCATAAATTTTGAGTTTGTTAGATATTTATTATTAAAATTATACATATTATCCAAATTAAGTAATAATGTTCATATTAGGTAGAAGAAAAGGGTCACATGTGGGAAGAGTAGAGCTTTGGTCTGATACTCATATAACAAAGGATGGAGGTTATTTTAATGAGAATGCGAGTGAAAAAGTGGTTAGTTAAAAATTTTGGTTTTGATGTATAATCATTAAAAATTATATTAGATTACTAGTTGGCTTATTTTTTATTCTACTTTTATAGAAAAAAACTTGAAAAGGTTATGAGTTAAGACCCATCTTGGCAATCTTCAACTATTTCCAAAAATGATATATTTGCTAAGGTATTTGGACCCAATCACTCATGATAAGTATAAGGTTTGGCATTTGGACCAACCCTTGCAGGAAAAATTCAATAGGATACAATCTGATCTCTAACATATGGCATGTAATAACAAACATAGTTATTAAATTGAGAGAGTTAGGATATACAGAAATACCTGGAAAGTTCAAAGATGAAGAAGCCATTTCAGATCTGTGCCCTGTAGAGAAGGAAAAGAGGAGAAGCTATTCTTATTCCACCTAGAACACTCTGATCAGTTTCAGATGGGGAAAACTAAACTTCTGATGATGGTTAGGAATAGGGGCCTCCCCTATAAATATAAATTAGATGGGTCAAGCCTACTCATCATGGCAAGTTCATACACAGGGCTTAATATTCACTAAGCCCATCAAAATGATCACAAATAATTGGGCTTGATAACAACAAGCTTAAAGAATGTGACATCCAATTAATCTAAGACATTATAGAATTATGTTAGTCCATAAAAAAATTCCAACATTCTCCCACTTGGATGACATAATTCAATATGACAAGAAATCTCCAGATTAATTAACAATATATGGCCACAATAGGATGTCATATTGAGCCAGCATTCTCATCCAAAATGGTCCAAAAGAGGTGCATAAGTACCTCAACAATGTAGAAAATCATACTTGAAGGAGTATAGATATTATACTTGCAAGATACGCATGACCTGGTGACCTAACGTAATAGTCCAACAGTCCAAAATGGATCCATAAGCATCTCAACAATGTAGTAAACTTACTCGAAGGAGTAATGATTTCATACATATAAGACACTTATAATCTGGTGACTCAATAAGAGTGTGAATACATGAAAAGGAAATGCATAATAAAATAGCATGCCAAAATGTGATCAATGTGCAATTTCCTAACAAAATTGGCCCTAGGATCCACCCAAGATGCCATATGAGATTCAACAACATATCTCAGTATAAAATGAGACTGAGTCTAGAATGTCTCCACCATATGCCACAACACAAAATTGTGCAGTATAATAATAATAATAATAAAAATAACGACAATATATGGCAACTACAAAATAGCAACATTTTATACAAAAATGACAAAAGTCTTGAGACAAAGAAACCAAATACAATGTTGCTACACAAAATTTTGGCTTTAGCGTCTGCCCAAGATGCTTACTGAGAAACAACAGAATTTACTGAGTATCACAAAATAGAGACTGGGTCAAAATGTCTCTTATGAGGTCAACATAACAAAATTGCATACTACAGAATATATGGCATTAAATTGACTATAGTAAGTGTCTTAAGACAAACAACATTGTCGCATTAACTCCCACTAACCCAGAACATCATATGTGTTTAATAAGATAGGTTATATGGTACCAAACTACCATAGTTGTCAAGTGTTTGGTTAGGGGATCCACAACC
>JANHAO010017918.1:0-13794 GCA_026873985.1 Saraca asoca
ATATCAATGTCCTCATCACTTTTCCAAGGAGGTTTCTGAAGCAATTTATCAACAGAACACTATTTTTCAGGAATTTCACATATAAAGGCTTTTATACAAAGAACTTAATATCTTAATACACGATTACTACGAAATAAATATTTTATTTTAGGAATGCTCACTAAGGTCTAAAGTGTTAATAGCCAGCTCGGCCAGAGTTGGGGTGCTACCGATGAGCCTGTGAAAGCTGTTGAACAAAATATACTACTAAGAGCTTTTAACATGAATATCTTGAAAAATCAACTGTAGAGTTACTATAAAATAAATCCGATAATCTAAGAATACTCACCAGACCCAGAAGTGTCTACGATCAGCTCGTCGTCGGTCGGAGCACCGCCGGCGGCCTCAAATGGGTGGCTGGTCGAACCTTGAGCACACAAGGAAGCTAAGACAGAAGCCAACCCAAACTACTGGTTCATGCGGCATAAAAGCTTGCTGGAAAAAGGAGGAAGTATGCCACCACTGGCGACGGCTCCGGCAAGAAGGAAGGAGGCGTCGGACAACCGCTGCACCGCCGGAGAAGGAAGAAGAAGAAGAAAGTCACACGCCTCGCCAGGAAGCCATTGCCACGCCATGAAACACCGAAGGAGGGAAGGAAGGCGTCATGGCTGGGCGAAGGGTCACCGGTGCCGCCGAGAAAAGAAGGAAGATGAGAGGAGAGGGAGGAAGTAGAGAGAGCCAAGAAAGAAAGGGAGAAGGGCCGGTGAGAAAAAGAGGAAGAAAAAGCCAAAGGAAATGTGAGATTTTTTTGTTGGAAAGTTTTGGAGAGAGGGAGAAGAAGTTAGAAAAATCTAGAGAAGAGAGAGAGAGAGAGAGAGAAAGAGAGAGAGGCATGGGAAGCAGAAGAAGGGCTGGGGAAATTTTGTAGTTTTAAATTTTTTTGGAGAAATCACATATTGGCCCCAAAGTTTGGCTTATTCTGAAAGTTGCCCCACCCGAAAACATAACTTTTCAATTTTAGATTCTTATTTTAAATTTCCCTTTTTGTTTTCCTAATTTTTCAGGTGTTACAGTTAACTTATTACAATTTATGAATTATAAAGTCCAAAATAAGAGAATTCAAACAATCTCCCACTTAGATAATATAATTTACAAATTGTGGCCACTTTTAAATTAGTGTCAAGATAATTACAATACTATTATACCCATAGGTCTATTGAAATCATAAGCTTCCAATGATGTAGATTATTATATCCGAATGGTACATTAATGTCATACACACTCTATACTTATATTTTGATGACCAAACACAAAATGTGTAAAGTGAGATTTACATAATAATAAATGTGACTATATACAAATCTCCACACATTAGTCCTAGCATCCACCTAAGATGCCACAAGAGAATTAACATTTTTAATATAGTAATGAGATAAGGTTTAAATGTCTCCAATAAAATGCCATCACTAGATAACGTGTACAAATAATATATATCACAAAGTCATAAATATTTCATTTTAACATATCTCGAGATAAATAATAAAAATAATATAATACTCTTAATAACTTGTTAAGGGTAAAAATCGGTACTTTGTTAATGGGCTAGTGAAAGGCCCAATAAGTGAGTCCAAAGGAAGAAGTCCAACTTGTCTAACCCTGGGGTCGCTAAGCGAGGCCACTAGGTCACAAGCTGCATGCTCGGTACAAGACATAGCTGAAGCAATAACCCAACTCGCTGAAAGGACGAACGCACTAAGTCCTGGCTTGCATGATTAGTGAGTCATCCTGTGCGAGCTCGCTTCTCCTAGATATAGCTTGGTCCCATCGCTCAAAGAACAATAGCGATCCCGAGCTAGAAGATCTAGTTCTCAGAGCGCAACATTTAGCCAACAGTTTGCTAAGGTTGAGTGGGAGACAAGCATACGTCAACGTGTAGACCATGCAAACAGGGGCACACCAACAGAAAGTAACATGCAAAAGCCCGAATTGCAGGAGTTTATGTAGTCTTTTACATTTATTATTTAATGTAATAGGATTACAACTTGTAAAATTACAACTTGTAGCCTCCCAGCCTCTATAAATAGGAGGAGAGAGATCACTGTAAGTAGGCTGAAACAAATACAATAACTCTGTCGAATTTTCATCAGAATAATAAAATGCTACCGTGGACATAGGGATGATGGTGCCCAATTTTTGTTGAACTATGTTAAAAATTCTTTGTGTCCTTGTTGTTCTTCCTCCTTATTTCTTCATTCTTCATTTGCAACAATCAAAAAGCAGTTTAAGTCCAAAAGAACTTCTCAAGTTGGTTGGATTTTGGCTGAATCAAAATCCACTGTCAACATTTTGGCACCATCTGTGAGGACTCATCTGTGTTCTGGTTAATTTTCAGTGTCCTAGTTGATTTCCTATGTAGTCACAATGGTTAGGGGAAGAACCCTCGGAAGTTCAAATATCCCAATTGATTAGCCGACAGGTGCTCCCATTACTAGCATCACTACTGGCGCATATCCTGAGACTCATCACTAACCTGCCACTATTCCTAGGACTGATGAGGTACAAACACCTCACCAATCCCAGCAAACATTTGAAAATATGGTAAGAGAGTTAATTGAGGCTGCTAGAGTGTTGGCTTAAGCTCAGACCCAAGGAGCGCAAAAGCAAGAGGAGATTATTGCACAACTCCAATAGCTATGTGAAAAGGCTCAGGGGAAAAAAATGGTCGAACAGGCACATCAACGCTCTGATTCAGCTCACTCCACCAATCAACAGACAAGGTCAGAAGCTTGTCAGTCTCACGAGAACCACGATGGTCAGTGACTTGGGGGCTCATATCAAGTAGAGAGCTTGAACAAGACCAGCATATAATAGGTCGTAGCACCCACAACCAAAGAAAACAAAAGAGCCAACAATCCTCCAGCCTGTAATTTGTAATGCAAGACCTGATGATAAAAGAAGTACTTCAAACGCTAAAATGACTAGAGGAACATCCTCAGGCTTAAAGTGATCAAAATTGTAGTAAGGAGAGCTCGCCATTCTCCATTGAAATTGAAATGCAACCTCTCCCTTAAAAGCTTAAAGTTCCCGTAATTCCATTGTATGATGGAAACAGTGACTCGTGTGACCATCTGGACACATTCGATGTCCAGATGGACTTTCAAAAAATTGATCCTCTGGCTAAGTGCTAAGTCTTCCTAGCCACATTGGGAAGCATCCCCTGAGCATGGTTCAGAGGCCTCCCGGCTTACAGTGTCAACAATTGGGAAGAGTCTTAGAAGAAATTCATTAACCAGTACCAAGTATTGAAAAGGCAGATCACACCACCATGCCATCTCTCAATGATCTTTTAGTGCAAGTATCAATTGCTAAAGGATCATATAGCCAGGTTCAGACATGAAGTCAATTTTATAGAAAATCCCTCTAAGGGAAACATCTTGATGGTGATATCTGTGGGACTCCACAAAGATAAAAAGTTACACAAGAGCCTATATAAGTTCCCGATAAAGGATCTCGCCAAATTTTATGAACGAGCTACCAAACAGATCAGGTGAGAGGAGATTCTTGACACAAAGGAGTCCATGCAGAAGGATGAGGTGGACAACTTCATTCAAAGTAATAAGAGGGGTGGTGAGAATCAGAATCCCAACTCCAATGTTCAGCTCGCAAAGAGAGCAAAAGCTAAGTGACCTCAACATTAAGGTTGCCATGAAAGCTATAGTGTCTTATCTGATACCTAAGATAGGATTTTCATGGCAGAGAGGGATCGGGAGGACTTCGAGAGTCCCAGACCTTTAAAGGTCCCTTTTAGGCAAGAAAAGTTTTATGCTTATCACAATAAGGTTGGGCATGACACTTTGAATTGTCAGGCACTCAGGGATGCAATCAAAAGACCTGCCACCTAAAAAAGTACGTGGTGCACCCTGTGAGGCAGTGACCCCTGCATCCCCAGTGAGATCCTAATCAAGAGCAAGAAGCCTCTGTCAGAATTATACATTGATGTATTATAATTCATGAGCTAGTGTTTAGGTCTCCCTCTTTGTCTCTATTGAAAGAAACTTTATTTTACTGATTGGCTTAGCCCTATAACAATCTCTTCATTACATGTATTCAATTTGCTCTTTGCTATCAAGTGTGCACGACCCTCTGAGTTCGCATATAGTCGACTTCTTCTAGCATCATGTGTACACTTTGCTAACCATGACCTCTAGTCTGGTTGAGGTATTGTGGCACTAAAAATATCCACAGACTCTTTGCTAACCCCGACATCTGGTCCAGTTGAGGAGTTGTGGTACTAAAAATATCCACAGAACATTGCTAAAAATATCCACAGACACTTTGCCAACCATGACCTCTGGTCCAGTTGAGGTGCTATGATGCTAAAAATATCCATAAACTCTTTACCAATCGTAACTTCTGGTCTGATTGAGGTGCTGTGGTGCTAAAACTATTCACAGACTCTTTACCAACCGGGACCTTTAGTCTGATTAAGGCACTGTGGCGCTAAAAATATCCACAGACCCTTTGCCAACCGTAACCTTTGATCCGGTTAAGGCGTTGTGACACTAAAAATATCTACAAATTCTTTGCCAACTGTAACCTTCAATCCAATTAAGGTATAGAGATGCTTAAAATAAACTAATTACCAATCGCAACCTTCAGTCCAGTTGAAGCATGGAGACATTCAAAATAAACTCAGTACCAACTGCGATCTTCAGTCTAGTTAAGGAGTGGAGATGCTCAAAAGAAACTCATTGCCAACTATGACCTTCAATCCAGTTGAGGTGTGGAGATGCTCAAAATAAACTCATTGCCAACTATGACCTTTGATCTAGTTGAGGCGCGGAGGTGTTAAAATAAACTCATTTTTCTTGCCTAAGCAATAAAATTGCTAGCAAGATCAAAATTCATATCGCCCATTAAGCAACAAAATTGCTGTGGTACAGCTCGCAAGGTGTAGCTCACATGTGACCTAATGCTCACAGCTTTCATACAAAGTATGGCTCATAGCTCACATGCAACATATCACCTTCAACTTTCATGTGATTTCCCGCAGGACGCAACTCTCATGTGACCTGCCAGGACACTCTCTCTTATTACTAACTAAAGGGACTCATGGTTCTCAAACTCATTTTCAATTGAAGAATGTGACCGATTGGTCATCCATGCATTTCATTCAGCTATGATTAATAAAAAATCTATGCTATCATCTATAATTAGCAGAACATTCGACATAATGCAACATTTGCAAAGAGAGTTCTTTCATTAAAAGCTTTACTGAGGTAAATTTACACTAGAGGAGTCAAAATACAAGTCAATAACCCTACGAAGAAGATTGGCCTCTGGGAGGTAGACTTCGACCAGTACGCAAGCTCCTCAGTATTCATCCATAGTTGACGGCTCCTTTCCTGACTCACCCATTCCCCCAGAGTTGGGAAACGCAGAAGTTTGGCTGGCAAGGCCAAGTCTTATGGAAAAATCATGAGGAAGTAATCTAAGATCTATAAAAAATCTACTAGTATATAGCAGGCCATGCACGCCTCGTCAAATAGCCTAGCCATCAAAGACATGGGGGGCTTAGTTAAGGCATCCATCGAGTTCTTCTGTGAAGAAGCAAGAAGGCTTCTAGGCTTTAAAAATAATAGCTCAGATCTACGAAAAATCTAAAGGTTACCCAACTGTCCTAGATCAGAAGGTCTGAAGTGGATAAGGTTGCCATGACAACGGTTGAGAGCCATGTACAGAAAGAAGTATGGCTTCATTCAGAAGAAGTGAAAGATTTGAGTTTGAAAAGATAACATGACAGAAGTAGCAGGTGAGGACCATGCCAACAAACTACAACTCCCAGTTCGCAAAACAAACTAAGAGTTGGGGGGCTGATGTTAAGGGTAAAAATCAGTACTTTGTTAATGGGCTGGAAAAAAGCCTAATAAGCGAGTCCAAAGGAAGAAGTCCAACTTGTCCAACCTTGGGGTCACTAAGCGAGGTCACCAAGTTGCAAGCTACATGCTTGGTACAAGACATAGCCAAAGTAATAATCCAGCTCGCTAAAAGGATGAAGGCGTTAAGTCCTGGCTCACATGATCAGTGAGTTATCCTGTGTGAGCTCACTTCACCTAGAGTGAGCTCGACCCCACTACTCGAAGGGCAGCAGCGACCCCGAGCTAGAAAATCTGATTCTTTGAGTGTAACACTTAGCCAGCAGTTTGCTAAGGTTGAGTAGAAGACAAACATATGTCAACTTGTAGACTAGGTAAATAGGGGCCCACCTATAGAAAATAACCTATAGAAGCCGAATTGTTAGAGTCTATGTAGTCTTGTATGTTTATTATTTGATGTAACAGAATTATAACTTATAAAATTACACTTGTAGCCTCCTAGCCTCTATAAATAGGAGGAGGGAGATCACTATAAGCAGGCTAAAACAAATATGGTAACTCTGTTAGATTTTCATTAGAATAATAAAATACTACCATGGACGTAAGGACTGGTACTATCCAATTTTGGCCAAATCACATTAAAAATTCTTTATGCCCTTGCTGCTCTTCCTCCTCATCTCTTCATTCTTTATTTGCAACAACCGGAAAGTAATTTGAGTCCAAAAGAATTTCTTAGGTTGGCTGGATTTTGGCTGAATCAAAATCCACCGTCAACATAACCCAAAACATCAAAAGACTTAGCCAAGTCTATTTTATTTATATGATCATGATATACTCCAACAACTAAGCCTTTAGTTAGTGGATTTGCAAGCATGTGATCCATGGAAATATACTCAATGCAAGTAACACGCTTGCACTCACAAATTGATATTTTACATCAAAGTGTTTTGTATGGATAGAGCTTTTGTTGTTCAGAGAGAAGTTCACAATAATAGTATTGTCGCAGTAAATGGTTAAGGGCCTTAAGGTGCTCTCAACAATAGAGAAGCCAGTAATAAAATTCCTTAACCACACTACTTTATGAGTAGCTTCAAAATACGTGATATATTTTACTTCCATAGTAAAGGTTGCTATAATGAACTACTTGTTATTTTTTCACGATACAACTCTTCCAGCCATTATAAAAATTATCCATATGTTGATTTGTGATCATCTAGACAACTTACAAAGTTTGAGTAGCCTATAACAATGAAATCTTCTGATCTTCTATAGGTTAGCAAGTAATCTTTAGTACCTTGCAGACACCTCATTACTTTTTTAGCTGTAGTCTAATGCCTTTAACTAAGATCACTCAGGTATCTCCCCAATACACTAAAAACATAAGCTATATCAGGATGTGTACATACCTGAGCATACATCAGGCTACCTATGACTAACATATATGAGACATTTTTCATCTTTTGCCTTTCTTCATCATTTTGAGGACATTGGGTCTTTAAAGAGATTTCACCTTTCCAGATGGGTGAAGAAGCCTAAGAACATGTAGACATGTTGAATTTCTTCGAAATTTTCTCAATAAACGATCATTGAGACAAGTCAAGAACACTCAGAGATCTATCATGATGAATCTTAATGCATAAAGCAAAAGAGACATTCCCTGGATCTTTTATCTCAAAATGTTGTAACAGCATTTGCTTTATTTTAGTCAACATATTCACATCATTGCATACAAGGTGAATATCATCAACATACAGAACCAGAATTACAAAGCTACTTGCAATTAATTTCATGTATATACATTGGTCTACATCATTATTCTTGAATCCAAGAAAAGTTACTCTCTTATCAAACTTGAGATACCATTGTTTAGATGCTTGTTTTAAGCCATAAATGGATGTCTTTAGTTTACACACAAGGTGTTCCTTGCCTTTCTCTTGAAAACCATCTGGTTATTTCATGTACACTATTTCTGGTAGATCACTATTTCAAAAAGTTGTTTTGACATTCATCTGATGCATCTTTAAATCAAAGTGAGCTACTATCACTATAATAACTTGAAATGAGTATTTAGTTGAAACTAGAGAAAAAATCTCTTTATAGTCAATGCTCTCTCTCTCTGAGTGTAGCTTTTTGCTATTAATCTAACCTTGTATCTCTCAATCTAACCTTAAGCATCCCTCTTAGTCTTAAAGACCTATTTACATTTAACTAGTTCAGAATCTGTAAGTAACTCAACTAAATTCCACACCTGATTTTTATATATAGAAACTAATTCATCTTTCATTGCACTCATCCATTTTGATGAGTTTGGGTTGGACATAGCTTGTGAGAATATAATGGGATCAATCTCATCACTGAAATCAAATTCATGTTCCTACAAGTAAATCAAATAATCATTAGAAATTGCTAATTTGTGAACTCTTGTGATCTCCTCAATGGAAATTCATCAATTAACTTATCCAATTCTGTATCCTTTATAGTTAGATGCATTGGATCATCTTATAGGATGACAAAAAATGATTCAGCATGCTGTGATGCTTGTGGAATTACAATACTTTCCTTTTTGAAGGTTGTGATATGCAATATTTCACTCATACTATCTAACTCATCCTCAAAATAGATAGCTCTATCTAATTCAGTAACTCTGGTAGAATGAGTAAGACAATAAAACCTGCTACCTCTTGAGTAAATGCAAGAGTTAATAAAATATCCAGATATTGTTCTTAAATGAAGTTTTTTTATGGAGGAAATATATGGTTTCACCTTATCCTTAGAACCCCAAACATGAAAATGCCTCAAATTAGGCTTCTTACTAATCAATAATTCATATGGAGTCTTGGATACTAATTTACTTGACACTTGATTCAGAATATAGGCATCAGTCTTTATTGCATCAACCTATAGAAACTCTAGCAATGAGGAATGTGCAAGCATATATCTTATTATATCCATGAGTGTCGTGTTACTCCTTTTAGCTATCTCATTTTGTTCTGGTGTTTTCAGGTATGGTGTAAATGGCTTCAATTCCGTATTCTTGTAGATAACTGGCAAATGGAACAGGATTTCTTTCAGTTCATTATACCTATCATTATACTTACCACCTCTATCAAAGTTGACACATTTAATTTTTTTTTGCAGTTTAAGCTTAACTACAGCTTTAAAGGACTTGAATACATCTAATGACTCAAATTTTTTAGTGAGTAATTCTATCCATCCAAATCTGGAATAGTCATCTATAAAGATGAGAAAGTACTTGTAATCACCGATGGCAGTAGGTGTGATGGGTCCACTTATGTCAATGTGGATCAACTCTAAAGTATCTTGTTTTTTGCTTCTCTTTTCCTTTTCAGCTTTAGCAGGAAGTTTTCCTTTTATGCAATCTACAAAATTGTCATAATCTTAAAAATCCAAATAATGCAAGACCCTTTCCTTTATTAGATGTGTATTTTTTATCTAAAAATGTGACCCAAACACATGTACCATAACATTGAAGAACTCTCTTCAATTATACTTTTCTTCTTTCTAGTTACAATTTTAATTGATTTTGCAAAGTTAGGATCCAAATCAATTTTATATAACTTATCAAATAGCACATCAAAATTAACAACACATGAATTATACAGTAAATCAAACTTTCTATTACCAAAAGAATAAGAGTATCCATCAAAATCCAATGCAACAACTGAAATTAAGTTTCTCCTCATAGATGGTACATAAATAATATTTTTAAGTTCTAAGATATGTCTAGTAAATGAACATAAAGAAATATATCCTATGTGCTCCACTTGTACTTTGTCACAATTTCTAAGCTGAACAATCAATTCTCTATCACTTGGCTTCCTCAGGTTTCTCGGTGCTCGAACAAATTTATCACATGAATAATAGCACTAGTATCCAACCACCTAGTATTTAAAAGAACATATACTATATTTGACACAAAACACACTAGAGCTAGAAGGGTGCCTTTTTTTTTTCTTGAGCCACTTCTTATATTTGAAGCAATCCACCTTTTTGCGCCTATATTTCTTACAAAACTTGCAATTTCCTTTGAATTGAGCTTTCTTAGGCTTGTAGTGATTATTTTTCACACCTTCCTTTTTTTTTTATCATGAGAGAATTTTCATTTGTTGTCTCTCTAATGCCCTAAAGCTAATCCATGAGAAATCAAGTTGACTATTTTTACTTTTTCCTTCCTTATTTCATTCTCTGCTTATGCAACAATAGAAATTAGTTCATTTATGGTCCATTCACCTTTCTGGGTATTATAAGAAGTCTTTAGAACATCAAATTCAGCAGGTAACAACTCCAATGCAGGCCAGATTAAGTAACTTTCACCCAGATCAACATTTATATTCTTCAACTTGTTATAATAATGGACCGATTTTAGAATATACTTTTGCACTTCACTAATACCATCATATACGGTCTTTTTTAGTAATTAGAGGTAGCGACTTTTTTTAGATTTATCAAACTTCATAAATTTTTTAGCTATTGATTCAAGAAAAGTCTTGGCACTCTCAAATTCAAAAATACTCTATCTAATTGTTTTGTCCATGGTATACTTTATGGTCATCAAACACACTCAGTTTGAGTGTGTCTACTTCTTTTGTTTTCCTTTCAAATTAGTAGTTGAATTTACATCTATGACAGGTTCCTGTTTCCAAAGTACCAAATCAAGATTGGTGGCCATGAGGTATAACTTTAATGACTTTGCCCAGCCTTCGTAATTCATTTAATTCAACGTCAAAAGCTAATTACATAGGAAAAGAAGTTGAGAAAATTATTAACACATTAATGCATGTAAAAACTTTACTCATGCTTATATTTCCCTCATATATTCATTATGTGATTATTTACAATATTACATTATAACATCTAATACTGAAAGGGTTTTTAAGACCTTCTAATATAATACAAGAATTAAATATTATATTTTCGAACCTAACTTCGAAAGAATTTAAAATTTTAAGAATGTAACATTTAACCCTACATTCACATTATTGCTAACAAACCATATCAATAATACCATATTGAAGAGTACGTAACATTATTAATCCAATGCTCTCGTGACTACCACACAAAATTATTTTATTTTAACAAATTTTTTTGTAATTAGTCCTATGAAAGGCAAGAACACAATTACACAAAAAGTAATGGCACAATATGAGTCATAAATAATTCTTACAATAATATTCCATATTGATCAAAATTAATTAACATCCAAATATCATCAAATAACTCTACAAAAAATTGCATAGTGTAATTGTAAGAATCATGTGGTAAAATTTTTGTCCTAAAATAACATCTTTTAATTATATAAAAATTAGGACAAAAATTAATTAAATAATTTTTATTTAAAAAATTAAAAAATTATTCTAAAATATCAGCTTGAAGAGTGGAAGCCGACTATGAAAAAATCACAGCAAAAAACTACTGGAAAGGTGGCACGTGGTCCACACACACCTTGCATATGTGCCGGCCATATGCAAACGAGATTGTCTTTAACCTCTTGTTGAATCTGCAAGTCAGGTCATCCAATTTAATTCAAAAGAAAAAAAAAATAAACCATTTTTCACATGCAATTTTGATTGAGTTCTCTTTGTTTTTTAATTTCCTACTTAATTCACTTAAATTCTGATTTAAAAACTAAAATTTTTATTAACAAAAATAACCAAAAAATTGAGTCATGAAATCACAATATAACTCTAGTTTTAAAAATATTTTCATCATAAATTTTATTAAAGTGAGCCTGATATTTATGCTTGTGATGAATCTTTTTACAGTAATGGACAAAAAATTGAAAAATTTTCAAGAAAATTAACAAGTTTTCATAACCTAGTTTCTTTTTTTAAAAAAAGTTTAATAATCCAGAAAACTAGTTATTGCTTACTCAAACATTTGAAGGAAAAATTTTCTACTTTCCCAGAACTATCAAAACCCAAAAATTATTTACATGTTGAATTATAGCCATGTATTTTTTATTTTAACTTTATACCATTTGTTAAATGTATTAACCCATTCTGATTGATCTCAGAATCAAGAATCAACTCAAATTCTAGAATTTATATTGTACTAAAAACAATCATAAAATGAGTTTTAAGACACAAAATTCTCACACAGTTATGATCAAATTCAGTATAATTAAATAAAATAAATTTTATACATATTATCATATATCTAATATCAAAAGTTATAAAATAAATTTAATGATTCATAGCATATCTGATTACTAAAATAACTTATTGCATATCATATTATTCTAATAAAACTAACATCACAAAATTCATGTCTTATCAATCATAATCACATAATTAGTTAGGCTCTAATATGATTTGTTAAAATAAATTTAATAATTTAACTTTAATCTTTCAATGATGTGATTGTGATATGATAAAATACAAAATTGATTTAAGATAGATTAGAGTTACCTGAACTTCCTGCTTGATTCATTGATCTTTTCCTTTCTACATAATCACTCATCCTAATGGCTCTAGTCCTTGATTGGGAAACTGTAAGATAGCAATCTAATAAGAAAAATACTATTTGACTATATGAGACATAAGAATAAGGACCTACCAATAAATAATAGTGAAAATGAGTTTGGATTCTATTCATCACAGTAATCTAACCTAATACCCAGAAATAAGATATAGTACCAAATTGAGTTTAATAACTTTATGTCATTATATTAATTCTCTAAATTATTTTAATATTAACTTATTATAATTTATGAAGTATAAAGTTTAAAATAAGATAATTCCAACCAGGTGAGCAAGGATTGATAAAAAATGATTGAGGAGTTTTTTTAATCAATTTTATAATAACTTAACTCATTTTTGTCTATTTATTGACATCAAATCATTCTTAATGGTAAAATTGATCATTTGCTGTCAAGAATAGTTACCAATGAGTAACCACTCCTTCCTATCATTGCTTACTTTTCTTGAAAAATTTTTAAACTAACATAAAAAAAAATTATTTAAAATCAAAATTGCATGCATAATACCCTTTTTGTTCTTTTTGCTTTTATTTTCTTGTACCCCTCCCTCTTATGATAACTATATAAAAAAAGGGAGAATTATTATACATTTTTTAAGGAAATGTTTAGTTCTATAATTTTATATTATCATATATTTTGTTCACTACAATTCCCAATGCAAATACATGGTAATTTTTTTTAAAAAAATTGTAACATTATAAGTTAAAAAGATTAAGAATTTCTTAAATCATAATTATACTTATATGATTTTTTAATTTTTAAAAAAATTGTAACATTATAGGTTAAAAAAGTTTAAAAAAATTTAAATCATAATTATTCTTATCTGATTTTTTTTAAAACTTTTTGTTCATTATTAATCAATCAAATTTTAAAATTACAATCTATATCATACTATTAATTGAGGGTTTTTTGGGCAGCTTTATTTTTTTGGAATTGTTACGTGTTAGCTTCACAGAACTTTTTTTCTTGCCCAAATCCAAACGCTGCGTTTTGCTGTCCTGGTATAGCTAGCTTTAATTTTTTGGGCAGTTTTATTTTTTTGGAATTGTTACGTGTCAGCTTCACAGAACTTTTTTTCCCACCTAAACCCAAACACTATGTTTTGCTGTCTCGATGTAGCCAGCTTTGTTTTTTTGGGATTGCTACGTGTCGACTTCACAGAACTTTTTTTTCTGCCCAAACTCCAATACTACATTTTGTTGTCCTGGTGTAGCCTTCATTGCACATTTATTTTTCTTAGCCATTTTTGTTTACTGTTGGCAGAAGTAAAGTTGTCAATGTAGACTAGCTATTACTTTGTTTTACTTGTAATACCCGAAATATTAAGGAAATAATATTAAGGAAATAAAAAGAGAAAAATCGAAATAAAATTTTGAAATTTGAAGGACTAAATTGAAATTTGCTGTAAGGGATTAAACTGAAAAACTC
The DNA here is from genome assembly GCA_026873985.1 of Saraca asoca. Lineage (NCBI taxonomy): Eukaryota > Viridiplantae > Streptophyta > Magnoliopsida > Fabales > Fabaceae > Saraca > Saraca asoca. The sequence goes on from JANHAO010017918.1 coordinate 13,783, forward strand.
AGTTTTCGGGTG
>JANHAO010017919.1:0-13797 GCA_026873985.1 Saraca asoca
CAGCCACAAGCAATCCATCAAGATCTCAATGCATTGCTTAGTTTTTCTATCCTTTTCTAAAGGTGATTATCAAGATCTCAATAACCATATTAATATCTAAATCAAATGAATCCGTTCAAATTAGATATCACAATAAAAACAAAGAGGAAAGGAAGAGAAAGGGCCAATAATTAGAATGCAGAAATAAATACCAGGATCTCAGCATTCATCTTTCAAGTTGCAGCCCTTTGGACTGATTATAGCTTAGCCTTCCATGGAGGCACGAAAATGCAAAGAAAAAGGAGAGCAAAAGCTTGCTCTCTACACCAGAGAAACTAAGCTAAAACTATCCTAAAAGCTACTTACAAAACTGAAGCCAAAAGACTCTAACAAAAAGGAGTTTGCCCGGGTAAAAGGAGAAGCTAGTTGCAAGTGGTGGATAGGCAATGATGGCTGGTGTAGTCTGCTGTCACTGCCATTGCATGTGGTGCATTTTGTAGGCTGCTTCTCTGGATATTCTTCTAACTTTTCATCCTCCAGCTGGTTGGTGTGAGAGATGGTGTAGTGGGCTTTAGATCCATGACAATTGGGGCCTTAAAACACCAATTTTGTAGAGGCCCATTTCATAGCATTTCTATCTCTCTGTTGTAGCTCATTTTGCATGCCCATAATGATATTTTCAGCTCAGGAAGTCTTCATAGGAAATGTGGCCTTATGTCTCATCTTCCAACTTAGTTTCACCTCATTTGAACTTGTATAACTCTAGATATGATTAATTGAATGCATAGAGGTTAGGCTGCCAGAGACATTATTTTGGTCATGGTTTCAACTATAATTTCAGATAGCCAATTGCGTGATTCAGCCTTAGAGGTCTTCATGAAAGTTGTAGAGCCATGTCTTAGCTTTCCTATATGAGAAAAATCACATCAATAAGACAAGTGTATCTCAAGTTATAATTAGATTATAGAAACTGCTCAAAATGGCCAAAAATTACAGAATTTCATATAATGCATCCAATTGACACAAAATCATAAATGCACCCTAACATAGCTGAAGTAAGCCAATTTTAGATCTTAAAATGCTAAGTGAGAGTACAAATAAATAAGTGAAATATTTTGTTATCAGCGGGCCGTGTTCTTCTTATGAGTCATGTGAAAGGTGATAGACTTGCCAAGAAGGCTAAGGTTGCTTCGAATAGCATCTCATTGACGGAGGAAGATGCACAAGGAATTCATCATCCCTACAATGATGCGATTGTCATCCGGGTGAAGATTGGAAATGCTGAAGTAAGGAAGATGATGGTTGATACCAGAAGCTCCATTAATGTGATGTATAAGGGATGCTTCGACCAAATGGGTATAGGCACAAGTTAACTGAATCCTTGCCTTGAGCCTCTTTACAATTTCACGGGAGATGGAATAATCCCGGTAGGATGAATCAGACTCCCCGTTCACCCTGGGTGACCTCGACCAACATGCGACTATCATGGCGGAGTTCCTAATCATAGATTGCCCCTCGGCCTATAATGTAGTGCTAGGGTGACCCGCCATGAATGATTTCAATATGATGACATCAACTGGGATGCTAACCATTAAGTTCCTAACCTCGAATGGAGTCAAGTGCATGCGAGGGGAGTAGCAGGTAGCCTGGCATTGCTATGAGGATGCAGTCAAAGTTGAAGTCCAAGGAAAAAAGGTGCATATGGTGTCTGGGGGAGAAGCCTAGGCAATGAGCACAAAAGGAGTTAGCCACAATCTTGACCTCGTGAGGTGGACGCCGAGCGAGCCACTGGACCCGTTTAAGAGATCAAAGATGTGCATATCAACGAAGCAAATGAAGAAAGATGCCTTAAGTTGGGGAAGTGCTTACCACCCAATGTGAAAATGGAACTAATGAATTTTCTCAAGGCAAACTTGGACATCTTTGCTTGGAACCATGAAGACATGGTGGGCATCGATCTGAGTGTAATGTCACACAAACTCAATATTGACTCTTGGGTTTGCGAAAAGAGAAGGCCGATGATGGCTGAATATTATGCGGTGCTAAAAGAAGAGATGGATAGGCTTTTGGTGAACAATTTCATTCGAGAAGCACATTACCCCACTTGGGTGGCCAATCCCATCCTTGTGAAGAAAAAGAATGGGAAATGGAGGGCCTATATCGATTTCACTAACCTTAACAAGGTGTGCCCAAAAGATAGTTTCCTTCTTCCAAGGATTGACCAATTTGTAGATGCAACAACGGGGCATGAGCTCCTCAGCTTCACGGATGCCTATTCAGGGTATAATCAAATCCCAGTGGCCACGTAGGATGAAGAACATACCTCTTTTATTATTGATCACAAGTTATATTCCTATAAAATGATGCCTTTTAGGCTAAAAATTATGGGGGCTACCTACTAACAATTAGTAAATATGATATTTCGAGAACAAATTAGCAAAACAATGGAGGTATACATCAACAACATGCTGGTGAAGTCAAAACGGTTCATTGATGATGTCCACGACCTAGAAGAGATGTTCCAAACCCTGAGAAGTTATCGGATGAAGTTGAACCTGCACAAATGTGCATTTGGAGTTGCCTCGAGCAAATTCCTCGATTTTATGGTCAATAATAGAGGGATTGGAGTGAATCCAGAGAAAATTAAAGCACTCCTTGACATGCGATCCCTCACAAGTCCTAAAGATGTTCAAAGTTTGAATGGCTAAATCGTTGTGCTTGGTAGATTTATTTTGAAGGCAACGGATAAATGCGTCCCCTTCTTCAATGTTCTCAAAAGAGTGAAAAGGTGCGAATGGACCCTAGAGTGTGAGGTCACTTTTTAGGAGCTAAAATCGTACCTCAGGCGAGCTCCTCTCTTGTTTAAACTGAAAGAGGGTGAGAAATTAATTGTATACCTAGGGGTATCCTAACATGCCTTAAGCGTAGCCCTAACACGAGAGGAGGGAGGAACTCAACTCCCCATTTATTATGTAAGTAAAAGACTACTGGATACCGAAACAAGACACTCACCCATGGAAAAGTGTCTATTGCTTGGTCATCGCCTTAAGAAAGCTGCGATCGTACTTCTAAGCCCATAGCATAAGGGTCCTCACACAATTTCCACTGAGATAAGTCTTGTAGAAGACGGATGCCTCAGGATGGCTACTCAAATAGGCGATTAAGCTCACCGAATTCGATATCGAATATAAGCCCAAATCAGCCATCTAGGGATAAGCACTGGTTGACTTCATTACAGAATTTATGGGGCCTATGCAAGAGGAGGTGAAGGTTCCTGAGGCCCTATGGTGGGAATTATACATTGACGAGTTGTCAAGTGACCAAAAGGCTGGAGCAGGGGTGCTACTCATCAGTTCAGAAAGACATAAAGTCTTTTGTGCTTTAAGATTTGGCTTCTAGGCCACTAACAACGAAGCTAAGTATGAAGTCTTATTGGTAGGATTGCGATTGACCAAAGAGGTACAAGCTGAAAAATTGAAGATTTTTAGTGACTCATAGCTCATTATCTGCCACGTGAAAGGTGATTACCAAGCTCGAGGGTCGAAGATGATGAGCTATCTCCAAAAAGTCCAAGAATCATTAAGTTCCTTCCAGCAATATGAGATCAATCAAATATCGTGAGCTCAAAATGTGCACGCCGATACCTTGGCTTGCCTGTCCACTACTGAAGATGTTGATCTCTTAGTAACGATCCTAGTAGAGCTCTTCTTATCCCTAAGTATTGAGTAGCAAGATGTTATAATGGCAATTGCTAGAGTGCCAAACTTCTAAATGAATCTGATCCTGAACTACTTGCAGAATGATAAATTAATAGAAGATAAGCTCAAGGTGTGATGTCTGCAAGCTCAAGCAGCCAGATATTACATCTGTGATGAATTGTACAAGAGAGGGTTTACAATCTTGCTTCTAAAATGCATAGATGGCAAGGACTGCAACACTGTCCTGGAGGAGATTCATGCAGGCCATTACGAAAACCATGCTAGGGGGTTATCCTTGGCACAAAAAGCTCTTCGACAAGGGTTCTACTGGCCGATGATGAAGCAGAATGCTATAGACCTTGTCAAGAGATGTGATAAGTGCCAAAGGTTCATGAAGGTGACATGAGCTCTGCCAGCCTACCTGAGACAAATGACCAGTCCATGGCCATTCGTGATCTAGGGAATGGACTTGATGGACCATTTCCTAAGGCTTGAGGAAATTGCAAACATGTGATAGTAGCCATGGACCACTTCACCAAGTGGGCAGAGGCGAAGGAACTCACTGAAATCTCATCTTCCAAGGTTGAAAAGTTCATATGGAATAATATTATTTGTAGGTTTGGAGTCCCTCAATAGATCGTGACTGATAATGGGACTCAATTTACTAGCAAATAGTTCTTAAAGTACTGTGACAACCTTAAAATCACTAAGAGCTTCACAACCATAGACCATCCATAAGCTAACTGGCAAGTAGAAGTTATCAACAAGATCATCAAGTGGATCTTGAAGACCAAGTTAGAAGTTAAAAAGGGAGCCTGGGCAGACGAATTACAAAAGGTACTCTAGGCCTACAGGACCACATCTTACAACTTTACAAGGGAGACTCCCTTCTCAATGGTATACGGATGCGAAGCAATGATTCCAGCGGAGCTGAAGGACACAACATAGTAAAGAATCGCTTTCAACCCGGAGTACAATGATCAATTGCTCGCTACGAACCTAGATCTTATAGAGAGAGCTAGCCTCTGGATTGCTATCCACCAATAATGCGTTGCGAGACACTACAATCATAGAGTGTGAACTTGAAAATTCAAGCCCAGTGACCTCATTCTACTTCTTGTTCTTTCTGGAGCATGCAAACCTATCAAAGGGACCCTAAGGCCAAATTGGGAAGGTCCTTACCTTATTAAAAGGATCATAGGCGTTGGAGCCTACCATCTAGCATACGTGAATGGGGTAGAGTTCCCCTGAGCTTGGAATGCCAAGCACCTTCGTCGCTATTATCAATAAGTGTCCCAACATATAAGAGTTGGTCTATTATAAATGATTATGTAATTCTTTGAATTTTTTATGGATTAAGATTCATGAGGAATTCCATGCGAAGTAGCATGTTATGCAATATAGAAATAGTTGATATAGCATAAACAAATAGTAACGCATATTCAAACATGAAAGAAACGAAGAAAGATGTGTTCAGCTTTCATCACAACTCTATCATTCCATACAAATAATCCACAAAGTTTGTCATAAAGCTTAGAAAAGAAAATCAAAATTACAAAGCTCATATTTCAAGAAACTAGAGCATCGGGAGCTAAGTCTCCACTAGATTGGGGGTCAAGAGCTAGGGCATTAGGAACATCAACCGTTGGAGTACCATCAATGACCTGCGTGCCACTTTCTCCTTGAACAATGACTTCCATGGGAGAGGCTTCGATCTTAACACTCTATCCCCTCGTCGAGGAGCTATTATTAGCAGCTCTCCTCTTGTAGCGATCCATAGCCTTTCGAGCTTGCAGGCCAAAGAAAGAGAAGTCTAGCTCAGGATGTTCCTCCCATAAAGTATAGAAGAAAGTAGCATAAGTCTTGGTCCTCGTTTCCCTGGCCATTTCCACTACCATTGAAGATGTCTCTACTCTGACTTTGGCTATTTCCTCCTTAGCAAGCTTAACTTCCCTTTTCAATACCCCCAACTCCTCAGCGGTAGCCTTGGCTCACTGCTCTACGAATCTTGCCTTTTGCTCAGCAACCTCAGCCACTTTTATCGCTACCCGCATTGGCAACTGAGCATCATCCAGCTTTATCTTGGCCTTATTTAGGTTACTGGTTGCGAGGCCAAGATTTAGCATGATGGCCTCGCAATGTAGTGGCCTTGCAACGTTGTGGCCTCACAACGCGCTATCTTATGAGACAGAGCAGCTTCTATTTCCTTGACCTTCTCCCTTAGCTCCAGGACCTCAGCTATCGAGACTGCCAGCTCGTCCACGAGATCGAATTTCTCGTTATCCTGGCCTCGGAGTGCCTCATCAATCTTCATTAACATCAATAAGCTCTGTAAGAACAAACAGTAAGGTTAGACTACAAAATAAATAGGATGGTCAAGGCAAGAAGCAATATTTACCACCAAGCTATGACAAGTTACGTATCCCACCAGCCTCCCGATAGAGAACTCCTTAGCATCCAATACCCCGATCCTGCTGCTAGATCCCAGGATTGTACCCATGCTGTCAATAAGGGTCTGAGCATACTCCTCTATTTTAGGGCTGGGCTTAGCCAGTGGTGCCATAGCCTTAACCTCTAGCGTAGCACTCTTACAAGAAGCCACCTTCTTCTTCCCCTTATCAACCTTCTGCTTCTTGGAGGGAGGACCAGAAGGGGTAGCGATATCAGTTGCAGCCACTTCTTCAGGTCATAGTGTTGAGGCCAGTCTTTGCGAGGGGATCGCAACTAAAGCTATTGGCTAGTCAGTAACGACTAGGGTTGCATCGACCTTAGAGGCCAAAGGCTGGTCTACAATGAATGGAGTTGAATCGATATCGAGGGGCAAAGGGGCATCTCCCTCGTCCTCCAAAGGCGGCATCCTGAGAATGAGCTCCATTATTTTATCGTAATCATCAAAATTGGCAGGCCTAACCTCTGTCACTTGGTAGATCCCTATCTCCTTTGTGAGCTTGGTGTCTTTGGCCGGGGCGAGCTTGTAATAGTAGAAGAGACTCTCATTGAACCAGAAATCATTCTTGAGATCCTCGAGCATCACGAATTGGTCCAAGATCTCTAACTCCTCAGCCCGTAACATTGGCCTTTTACCGGTACCATCTGTAAAATCAAACAAAGGTTAGAATTAAGAACAAAAATAAAAGAACCACTAAGCTTACTCACTCCCAATCTACCTACCTGGAATGAGAACAAAATCAAAGTTTTTAAAGTAGTGCAACAAGGGGCATGAAATGTAGAACTAGTGAGATTTGTAGCGCCCCATGTTAGACTTCCCCTTGGCATCACCCTTTGGAAAGATCCTTTTGTATAGCATCTGCTGAGCTGAGAGGTAGTAAAGTCGATTTGATGAGCTCGCACACCTAAGGTCATACAGGTAGCACAAGGTTTTGAGTGATAGTGCTGGGAGGCCATTGCCTAAATGGATTAAGGCTAGCGAGATGAGTGAGGTGTAGGAGTTTGGTGTGAGCTGGAATGGACTAAGTTTTATTTTATTTAAGAAGTTAACAATGAAGAGCTGCATTGGAAATCTATGTCCCATTGTGAGGTACGGAAGACTGAAAGCAACGAAACCCTGAGGTAGATAGGAAGCGTAGTCGTCCAGAGCAAGAACCATGGCACTGCACCCTTTAGGGATCCGACATGATCGGATTGTGGACTAATTGTCACAAAGACATATGATTGAGGTATGCAGCTTGAATACCTAGCGGTCAAGACGCTGGCTTGCAGTGGTCCCTCAGCCCCCGGTATGTTTCGAATGAGCACTAAAGTCTATAGTGACGTCCCTCCCACTTGGGGTCGCTTCATCAGTATGTCACACGACTCCCGTGCTCTGGGATGAATCTGGTTTATCGTCCTCATCCCTAATTAGATGACAGTGACTTGCATGATCTGCTCCTATCTATACAAAGAAAAAAATGAGTTAGGTCACTATGAGCGAACCGTACCAAAGGCTAGGACTAACAACCCTTCTACACTGTAGGCCATGCACACCCCAAGTCACCACATCAATAGCTCGGACTCTGGCAAGTAGAGGGGATGCAACAACTGGACCACAAAATCCTGAAAGGCTAAAGATAATGTCTAAAAACCCTAAGGTCTACTAATAGACCAACCATTCTGATTCAAACAAGCCAAAACATCTAAGCAAGATCTACCTATTAGCACTATCTTCCCTCAGCTAATGGCAATCAAGTCTCCTACTACTTATGAAAGAGGAAAATGCAAAAAAGTGCAAGGCAAAAGGAGACGTATTGTGATCTATAGGGACAGAAGGTTTAGAGCAATTTGCAGCAATAGTCTCTGATGAAAAAAGCTTGAGTAATAATCAAAAAATCGAACCAGAACTAGCAAAAATGGGCAGCGGAAGAGCTATCATGACAACCAAAAAAGTAAACAAGCAGGAAGAGATCAGAACTTTGAAGATTTTGAATGGCAATTGAGAGGGAGAGAGAAAGCCCCTTTGGTTTATAAAAGCATGTAATCCCACCGTCAGATCTAAGGGTTTGTTAGTTACCCACGATCCAATGGCTCGAGGGAAGCCAGCGGCCAGCTCATAATGACACAATGCACATATACCAAAACTAGGAGTAATTATTACGAACTGTCATTAGGAATCGAAGAGCCATGGATGAGACGAACGAGAGTACCAAATGACTCATGGGGTCGCAGGTCACGTAACATTGGATGACAACATTCCAAGATCTCGCATCCAAGAAGTACTAGCCATGCACCAAAATCTTGCGTGAGCCACATCCAAGAAGTGCTCTATGCATAAAAATCTTGCGTGGACAATTTCAAAACCTTGCATCCAAGAAGTACTAGCCATGCACCAAAATTTTGCACAAGCCATGTCCAAGAAGTGCTCTACATACATAAATCTTGCGTGGACAATTTCAAGGCCTCACGTCCAATAAGTGCTAGCCATGTACCAAAATCTTACGTGAGCCGAGTCTAGGAAGTGCTCTATGGATAGAAATCTTGAGTGGACAATTTCAAGACCTCACATCCAAGAAGTGCTAGACATGCACCAAACTCTTGCGCAAGCCACGTGCAAGAAGTGCCACGAGCACTAAACTCTTGTGTAAACTATTTTGAGACCTCACATCTAAGAAGTGCTAGCCACGTACCAAACTTTTGTGTGAGTCACATCCAAGAAGTGCCACAAGCACGAAACTCTTGTGTGAACTGATATGTATACACAACATGTATGGAAACTCAGTCTCATGATGGCGATGATGCTCGAGCATCCTACTATTTAAACTTGACCTCAAAGGCACTCTAATGCTCGTGTTTTTTACCGATTAAAGTAAGCCGACACGACCGACTGATCATGCATATGGCACATATCCTTTAAGTTGAAACTTATTGGCTTAAGCCTATTGACGTAAATTTTACTTTTAATAACTAGGGTCCATTAATCCATTGAACACTCCATATAACAATTATCAAGCATTATGTTTATATCTTTCGTCTTTGTAAGTCTGTTATATTGACAGTTCAGTTGGTTGTCGGTGGCAATGTGACTAACCTTTGTAAAATCATAGAAAGATATAAACATAATGCTTGAAGTTTTATTAAAAGACCTCCTTCAACGGGGCTGGTTTATATTAGAAGATCTGATACACAAGAATAAAGCAAAAGCCTAAAGCTATTAACTCTATAAGGGAGGAGAGAGCCAACCTCTGGAACACAAACTCCCATTAGATGAAATGCCAATGAACACCGTTGCTCCTACTTATAACCCTCCTCAACCAATAATTCGTTTCCTAACTCAAACCTAAAGTAATTCAAAAAGGAGTTAGGAGTCTGGATGGCAAGGCTAAATCTCATGGAAAAGCCATGAGGAAGTAATCCAAGATCTATGTAAAACTTTCCAGAAGCTAGCAAGAAGAGTTATGCAGGGAAGCCACATGCAACAGGCCATTCATGCCTCCAATACCTCTACAATAGACCATGTATGCCTCAAAGAGCTCCACCAGAAACCAAGTTGCTAGAAACATAGGGGGCTTAACTAAAGTGTCCATCAGGTAGCCACATAGAGAAGTAAGAGGAGCTTCATAGGCTTTTATAGACCAGTCTGAGTTCATCAAATGATCCAGAGGACATTTGGCTATTCTAGATCATACGGTCTAAAAAAAAATGAGATCACCATGCCAATGGCTGAAAATTACGCATAGTGAGAAGTATGGCCTAAAGTAAAGGAAATGAAAGTCTAAAAGACAAAAAAGACAACACGACAGTTTGAATGTGAAGACTTGTCCATCCTATCGACTACAGATGAATACTTTGACTACCAGTTGTAACTCTTAGTCCGTAAAGCAAGCTGAGAGTTGGGGGGCTTATGTTATGGGTATTTTCTGGGTTGTATGGTTTAGGCTAGCCAAAGTCCAGTAAGAGGCATAGCCAACTAGGCGGAGGCCCAAATTAAGGATCAAGATCACTCAACGAGGAAGCTAAGCCATCGGGCATGAGCTGAAAGCACTAAATAACATAACAACCGGAAGCGCGGCTTACTGAGAAGGCCTCTAACTCATCAATGGGAGGACTACCATTCTAACCATCCTTAAGGAGAACAACCAAGTGAGGACAGCGAGGTCAATTAGGCCTTTAGCTCATCCACCAACACAACACCAGGTAGTGAGGTTAGCGAGCTAGATGCTTGTACGGGGTCTAGTCAGCAATTAAGGGCACACATCTCTAACTAACAGCTCAGCTTCCAAATCGACATATCAGCCCCCTGGTAGTCTGACAATGATTTGCCTAGCATTAATTACCTAACACCAAGCATTAAATGCTTGATGCGACAAAAACAATCATTCTACTACTTGTAAAGTTACATTTGTAACCCTTTCTCCTTCTATAAATAGGAAGGGACAGTCATTGTAATAAAGGGAGAGGAATTTGCATGCAGAAACTTTGCCAGAGCATAGAGAGAGCACTGTACATAGTGAGAAAGCATTGCCATTGTAATCATACAGAGAAAAACAACCATTAGTTGATAATCAAAATTAGCATAGATGTAGGGACCAACTTGACTTTAGCTAAACCATGATAAAACTCCTAGTATTTGCTGTCTTTCTTCTCTTTCAGTATCTTTCTTTTTTGCTTTCTTCCATATTCAACTTACAGTCTAGGATGATATTGGACATAAACCTGTTGATCAAATTTTGGTGTCAACACTAATGATTGGTAAACACGATGTTTAGAGACCAAATCGGCAAAATAATGGAGGTGTATGTAGACGACATGTTAGTGAAGTCCAAACAGCTTGCCAACCATGTTCGTGATCCGGATGAAATGTTCCAGATCCTAAGGAGGCATCAAATGAAGTTGAACCTGCTCAAGTGTGCATTTGGAGTTGCTTAGGAAAGTTCCTTGGCTTCGTAGTGAATAGTAAGGGGATCGAAGCAAACCCAGAAAAGATTAAAGCTCTCCTCGACATGCAATCCCCCACTGGAGCCAAAGATGTAGAAATCTTGAATGGCCAAGTCATAGCTCTCAACAAATTTATCTCGAAGGCAACAGATAAATGCGTCCCCTTCTTCAATATCCTGAATAAGGTGAAGAAGTTCGAATGGATACAAGAATGCGAGGTTGCCTTCCAAGAACTCAAACGGTATCTCAGACGAGCTCTTCTCTTATCTAAACTGAAAGAAGGCGAGAAGCTGATCATATACTTGGATGTGTCCTAACATGTCCTTAGCACAACCTTAGTGCAAGAAAAGGAAGGGGCTCAGCTCCCTATTTATTACTTGAGCAAGCGATTGTTGGACGCTAAGATGAGGTACTTGCTAATGAAGAAACTCGCCTACTGCCTAGTTATTATGTCAGGGAAGTTGTGACCCTACTTTCAAGCCCATAGCATAAAGGTTCTCACCCAGTTTTTGCTTAGGCAAGTCTTGCAAAAGACAAATGCTTCAGGCCGATTGCTCAAATGGGTGATTGAGCTTGCCTAGTTTGACATCGAGTATAAACCCAGGCCGGTGATCAAGGGGCAGGCTCTGGCCGACTTTATCATGCATGAGCAAGCGACTGTTGGATGCTGAGATGAGGTACTTACCAATAGAGAAACTCGCTTATTACCTAGTTATTATGTCAAGGAAGTTATGGCCCTACTTTCAAGCCCATAGCATAAAGGTTCTCACCGAGTTTTCGCTTAGGTAAGTCTTGCAAAAGATAAATGCTTTAGACCGATTGCTCAAATGGGCAATTGAGCTTACCCAGTTTGACATTAAGTATAAACCCAGGCTAGCGATCAAGGGGCAGGCTCTGGCTGACTTTATCATAGAATTCACGGGACCTATACAAGAAGAGGTAGAAACTTTAGAAGTGTCATGGTGGGAGATGTACATGGATGGGTTATCAAGCAATCAAAAGGCCGGAGTAGGAGTGCTCCTCATTAGCCCAAGGGGACATAAGATTCTCTGTGCCTTGAGGTTCGATTTCCAGGCTACCAATAATGAGGCCGAGTACAAGGCACTGCTAGCTGGGTTGTAATTGGCCAAGGAAGTGTGAGCTAAAAAGTTGAAGATCTTCAATGATTCACAGCTCATAATCTACCATGTGAGAGGTGAATACCAAACCCAAGGGTCGAAGATGACCAAATATCTCCAAAAAGTCTAATTATTAAATTCCTTCCAACAATACGAAGTTAACCAAATATTGCAAGCTCAGAATGCACATGCTGACGTTTTAGCTTAGTTAGCTATAACAGAAGGTGTTAACTTCTTGGGGGTGCTCCCAGTTGAAACCATTTCGTCCCTAAGCATTGAGCAAAATGATGCTGTAATGACAATTATCAAGGCACCAGGATCTTGGATGAACCCAATTCTGGATTATTCATAAGATGACAAGCTTTTGGAAGACAAGCTCGAGAGGCAACAATTGCGAGCTCGAGTAGCTAGATATTGCATCTACGATTATGTGTTGTATAAAAGAGGGTTTACCACCCCGCTCTTAAGATGCATTGATGGCAGTGACTGCAATAACATACTTGAGGAGATCCATGGAAGCCATTGTAGAAACCATGCCAGGGGCTATCTTTGGCCTAAAAAGCCCTCTAATAAGGGTTCTACTGGCCCACAATAAAGCAGGATACTACCAACCTCATCAAAAAGTGAAATAAATGTCAAAGGTTTACAAAGGTCCTGCAAGCTCTACCAGCCTACTTGTGGCAGATGGGCAGTCCGTGGCCTTTCATAATCTAGGGCATGGACCTAATTGGACCACTTCCAACGGCTCATGGCAATTGCAAACATATAGTAATGGCCGTAGACTACCTCACCAAGTGGGCAGAGGCAAAAGAGCTTGCTGAAATCTCGTTTGTAAAGATCAAAAGATTCATGTGGTGCAATATTATTTACCAGTTTGGAATCCCTCAGTAGATTATGACCAATAATAGGACCCAATTTAATAACGAGCAATTTATCCAGTCCTGCAATGACCTAAAAATCACAAAAAGCTTCTCTTCATAGATCATCCACAGGCCAATGGGCAAGTTGAAGTTGTCAACAAGATTATTATGTGAATCTTGAAAACAAAGTTAGAGGCCAAGAAAGGAGCATGGGTGGACGAGCTACCTAAGGTACTGTAGGCTTACCGAACCACAGTGTGTAATGCCACCAGAGAAACCCTTTTCTCGATAGTATATGAGTGTGAAGCAATGATTCCTGTGGAATTGGAAATAGCATATCAATGAAGTATTACCTTTAACCCTAAAGATAATAATAAACTACTCACCATGAACCAAGATCTCGCAGACGAAATGAGGGAAAAAGCCTACCTTAGGATCGCGACCTACCAATAGCACGTAGTGATGTATTACAATTGAAAGGTGCCAGCTTGAAGCTATAAACCTCGTGATCTCATTTTATGCCTCGTTCTTCCGAGAGTGCGTAAAGCTGGTGAAGGAACCTTAGGGCCAAACTGGGAGGGCTCATACCTTTTCAAAAGAGTTATTGGCAATAGAGCTTATCATTTGGCAGATATGGAAGGGACAGAATTTCTTCGAGCTTGGAACACTGAACATCTTTGCTGTTATTATCAATAAGGCACCCCATTATTTGTAAAAATTAGTAAGCACAAGCATTCATGTAATTCTTTGAATTTTTATGTGTATAAAATAAAA
>JANHAO010017920.1:0-13792 GCA_026873985.1 Saraca asoca
AAATATTTATTCATAACACTTGTCTTTATTTTCACAATTGAAACAAGTCAGTTACAATTTTTAATGTCTTGAAATTATAATTTTATAATTTTCAAATAATGTAGGATTCTAAATTTATTTATTTTTCATAAAGTTTGCTTTCTACTTATTTAGAAGTCTTGTTTCCCTAATTTATCATATGTCTCTTCCTATTCCTAATAGGAAAAGGTTTATACTTTATAAATATGTAATTCAACCTACTAGCAAAACAAATTTTCATAATAATAATATTTCTTTCAAGTGTTCCTTTTCTTTGAGTGCATCAAAGAGAGTTTTTACCACTTTCTGCTACATTGGTTGATATCAAGAGTGAGGACTAGGCTTGTTTAATGACAGTTGATAATAATAATAACCTTGTATATAAGGATGACACTAGATATATTAATGGGTTGAAGCTCTCCATTCAAGACCATATGCCTTTTTACAATTTGTTTACCATGGCAAATGCTCACACGATGGCTAAGATTGAGATACAATTAGAAAGATAATCAGTCATGTCTAAAAGAGCTTCTTTAAGTGACCAAAAGTAGAAAGCATCAAGTATAGAAGCCACAACCCTTAATTGAAAACTCATCTTATAGAGTCTTCAAATAAAAGGCCAAGCAAAGCACTTCAGAACACTGCAATAGTTCCTTAACTATCAATAAGAATCCATATCTGACCATCCATAGGTAAATACTTCAAGTGTGGTCAACCCAGACATCGTTTTAGTGATTGTTCATGCAGAAAGACTATGAACTTGGTAGAGTGTGATGATAATATAGAAGAGGAAAAGTTTTTTAATGAAGAAATAATAGTAAAAGAAGCTTATGAAGAAGGAGAAAAAGTGAACCTTGTTGTGCAATGATTGCCCTTCACCCCAAAAAAAAAGGACCACACACAACACCATAACATCTTTTGCTTGGACATACAACCAACTAGAAGGTGTGTGACATGATCATATATAGTGGAAGTAGTGAAAACATCATCTCTAGGGGACTAGTAAACTACCTTCAACTAAAAACAAAGAAGCATCATGCTCTTTATATAATTGGTTGGATTAAGAAAGGTGCTAAGTTGAACCATGTCCCTATGTCCATTCGCAAATCCTACAAGGATAGTGTAGTCTGTGATGTAGTTGACATGGATACATGTCATATATTGTTGGGATAGCCTTGGCAATATGATGTAGATGTCACTCATAAAGGGTGAGAGAATGTTTACTATTTTATATGGGGAAAAACAAAAATCATCATTAAACCGATTGCATAAATGAAGGCAATATTCAAGGCTAATACGATGGAAGGAAATCTCTAAGTACTTCTGGGAAACTTAATATCATGTTCAATATTAAGAATAGGGATAGAGCTTACATGGTGTTTGAGTGAGGATAGGATTCAATTAATGAAATATTGCAGCCATTATTTAAAGCTTTTGCAAATATCATGACTAAAGACCTTCCTCGTAGTTTGCCTTCAATGCAAACCATGCAACACTAGATTGATTTCCTATCAAGAGCTAGTTTACCTAATTTGCCACATTATAAAATCAACCCTTTAGAATCCAAAATTCTGCAAAACAAGGTAAAAGAATTGCTAAAGAAAGGATTTATATAGGGAACACAAGTCTATGTGCAATACTAGCTTCGTTAACACCAAAAAATGATGGAAGCTGGTGAATGTGTGTTAACAACTGAGCTATATATAGAACAACCATCATATATAAGTTTCCTATTCCTCAACTAGATGACGTGCTTGATGGTTTGTCCTATTCAAAGATATTTGAAAAACTTGATCTAAAAATTGTTATCATCAAATTCAAATAAGACATGGTGATGAATGAAAAAAAAAACATTCAAAACAAAAGAAAGGTTATACAAATGGCTTGTCATGCCATTTGGATTGTCTGATGAGTCAAATACCTTTATAAAATTAATGAATCAAGTTTTAAACCATTTTTACAGGACTTTGTGGTGATTTTTCCAAATTAATTTACAATTTAGTAGTTCTTTTCATCCTCAAGCCAAGGGTCAAATTAAAGTTATCAACAAGACTTTAGAAAATATTATTAGAAGCTTTCATGGAGGAATGCCAAAGCAGATGGAATATTTTCTTGCACAAGCAAAATTCACCGACAACAATATTGTCAATAAGTCCACTAGAAAATCACCTTTTGAAATCATATATGGAATGATTCCAAAGCATACTTTAGATACAGTACCATTGCCCAAAATACCAAGATAAAGTATTGATATCAAACATATAACCAAGAAGATCCAGGTTGTTCAATTGGAAGTTAAAGCAAAGTTTGAACAATTAGATGCTAAATACAAAGAGTCCGCAAACAAGCAGAGAAGGCTTAAAATATTCAAAGAAGGTGATTTGGTTATGGTTTATCTGCATAAGAAACAATTTCCAATAGGATCCTACAACAAACTGAAGAAGAAGAAGAAGATAGGTCCTTGCAAAGTTTTGAGTGAGATTAATGACAATACTTATATGGTGTATCTACTAAAGTTCCTAGCCATTTCTAATACCTTTAATATGACTTATTTATATGAGCATCATTCTCCTGATATATTGTTATATCTAGATGTCAACTCAAGGACGAGTTTATTTTGAAGTGGAGGGGACTAATATGGGATAAGATTCATAGAGTTAGTAGGATTCTAGTATTACAAATAATATAAGGTTCTATATTTGATTTGTTTTCATAAAATTTATTTTCTAATTTATTTAGGAGTCTTCTATTTTATTTATTTATTAAAGTTTTCTTTTTAGTTTATTTAGAAGTCTTACCTCCCTAGTTTATTAGATATCTTTTCCTATTCTTAATAGGAAAAGGTTTATAACTTTATAAATATGTAATTTAGCCTATTGGCAAAACAAATTTTTATAATAATAATAACAATTATATTTCTTTCAAATGTTTCTTTTCTTTGAGAACATCAAGGAGCGATTTTACTACTTCCTGTTACATTATATTATCTCCTAGTGAATCAAGAATTTCTTGGACCACCTTTGAACATTTTATGCATGCAAGTTAAGATGAAGGTGGGCTATTTACGCCCAGTATGCTAATCACTTTGCCATTACTTTAAATTCTTTGATGAAGAGATTGAATTGTGCTAATTCAATTTTCTTGAAGCATTAAACGTTGGCCTTTGCCTCATTCTTTAAATGTAATCCTTTATTGGCTTTGTCTTTCCTCACATTTAAAAACAATTGTTAGTTTCCATCCACCTTTGCATTCATTAAGCACAAATATAATATTCATTTATCCATTTTATGATGTATCAGGATATACTATAATAGCAAATTTTAAAATATGTTAAAAATAATAAATGTCTCTGTAAGGTGACAATAATTTCTAAAATAAGTCCTTTTGCTAAAGACATGTTCATACACGTAAGTATTGAAATTTTTTTAAAGAAGGGGTCTTACTCCCTTCTCATTAATAAATAACACTGTATAAGTTTAGCATCAAGTGCATAAATATATAATAGGGGAAGCCTAAAGCTTATACACTGTGATTTATATGCATAACAAACATAAATTTTTTGATTTAATGAAATATTCATTTCTTCTAAAAGACAAATTGGCCTCACATGATGTGTAAAACAACAGTGTGTACTTGTAGC
Source organism: Saraca asoca (assembly GCA_026873985.1). NCBI lineage: Eukaryota > Viridiplantae > Streptophyta > Magnoliopsida > Fabales > Fabaceae > Saraca > Saraca asoca. Next base: position 3,659 of record JANHAO010017920.1, read on the forward strand.
CAAAACTTGGTTTATCAGACAGTGACTAAAGCCATTGGTACACCAATTATTCAAATAAAGTCAAAGGTGTTTTAATTATAAATAAAATGAAATGTGTGCCAAACAGAGAATGGGGCAAAGCAAGAGCTCAATTATTCCAATTTACAATAAATGATTGAGTGAGATTACTTCTTCCCACCCATACTCACAAAAGTAATTCCCGTTATAAATCATATTATGTAAAGTCGAAGATGATGGGACAAACACAAGCAAGATTCTCTGCTACCCATGCACAAGTAGTGGCAAGCACACTAGAAAACACTTTGTGGACCTTTGCCACCCAAAATGTGGGACAGTCATATATAAACTAGCATCAAAATACAACCCTTTCAGATATCAGATGAGATCGGCTCCACCTGCTTTGTTGCCTTCCATTTGAAACCTTATGAAAAAAAATAATAATCATTTTTAAAGCACACACTTAATATATTGCTTTTTTTTGTTAAGGTAATAGAGCTTGACATGTGGAACATATTGCCTTAAGTATATCCTGATAAAAAGGCAGTATATCTCGAAGAATCTATTCTAGCAGATAGGTTGCATAACTCAACATACAAGTAGGAGTGATTCTAATTTCCCCGTGTTGAAAGAATATTTCTTTAACTAAATCTAGAAGTTTTGTTGTTGGAGCCACCATGGATTAGTTAAATATGCCTCATATGTGTATTGTTTTATTTACTCAACCTTTCTAAAATTATTGTATTTTTCTTGTAATGAACAAGACATGCGAGTGGATAATTTAATTTTGGCAAAGTAGAATTATTCATAAAATTCAAACCGGAAACTCATTCAAAATGATGAATAAATGAAATATATACTTTGCACCTGTAGTGGAACCAAATGTGTTGTTCATGCTTTGGCCAACACTTTGTTAAAAATAATCTAAATTAGATTTTGAAAATAAAAAGGATAAATAAGGTTGATTTGTTGGGATAAAACTTTAGGTCTTTATTTTTTGTAAAGATCATGTTGATTTATTAGGATAAAATTAAAGAGTTTTTTCCTTATCTTATTAGGTTAGTTTTGCTTATAAATATAAATTGTTTCAAGTTTTGTAATACAATCAAAAGATGAGAAAGAGAAATAAGCTAGCAAGCTTGTGAGTTTAGATAAAGAGCTCATTTGTGTATTGAGTTAAAGTTGTGATCAATAAATTACTCTTTTCTCATATTCTTCTCCAAAATTCTTCTTTTTTATTGTTTTGGTTCCAACATCTGATATTAGAGCTTGGTTATGATATGGCGTCAAATTCAATCCAACTATAGTTTCCTAAATTGAATGGCAAAAATTATGACAACTAGAGTGTCCAGTTGAGAGTATTTTTCAAATCCCAAGATTTGTGAAATTTGGTGGAGATCAGCTATACCAAAGTACAAGACTAAAAGGAATTTGATGCACTAGAGAAAGATAAGAAAGATGAACTGATGCAGACTCAAAAGAAGGACCAAAAAGCATTATATGTAATTTTTCAAGCCATTTAGGAACAATATTGGGAATTGTAGAAAATATCCTGCGATATTTGACTACAAAGTTTGATTACATTATTGTAGCGATCAAAGAATCACAAGATACATTAACCATGTTAATAGAGAGATTGATGAGTTCGTTATGTTCACAGAAGTAACGGATGAATCAAAAAGACATAAGCTCAAGTCCCAAGCAAGCTTTGTCAAGCATGATGAATCACCAAAATCATGAAAGCCACCAAGGCGGTTAAGGTTATGATGGATGAGGATGAGGACGAGGACAAGGACATGGAAGAGGTGGATATTCTAACTTCACCAACAAAGAAAATCAAGTGATAGCAATTTTCAAAAACATCGAGGAGATCACAATAGAGCAAGTAACAAATCTAATATTCAATATTTTAGATGCAAAAAATATGGACATTATTAAAATGAGTGCTATACCAAGATGTCAGATAAGTCTACGGAGCATGCTAATACCACAAATGCGAAAGAGAATCTAGTGCTCGCATGCAAATCAAATGAGCCAGATATGGAGTATACAGATACATGGTATCTTGATACTAGGTGTCGTAATCATATGTGTGGAAGAAAGGAGCTTTTCTCATATTTAGATGAATCTGTACGTGGAGAAGTAAATTTCGAGAAAAAATCCAAAATTCCTATTATAGGCAAAGGTGACATTAGCATTAAATCCAAAGACGACTCAAATGTTACTAATGCTGATGTTTATTTTGTGCTAGGTCTTTATTAGAACTTACTAAGTATTGGCCAGCTTTCTGAAAAAGGACACAAAATTGATATCCAAAATAGAGTTTGCACAATCAAAGGCAAAAATGGCAAAATGATTACAATAGTACAGATGACAAAGAATCCATGTTTCCTCTCACCCTGCAAACAAGAATATTGATGAATTTTTCAATGATTTTGAAAGATCAAGAATGGTTGTGGCATCTTCAGTATAGTCATCTAAACTTTCATGGGCTAAAATTATTGGCTCAGAAAATGATGGTAACAGGCTTACTGGTAATGAAAGTGCCTGATCAACAGTGTGTAGGATGTATTCTTGGAAAATAACACAAAGACTCTTTTCCAGTTGGGAAAGTTAAAAGGGCTAGGCAACCTTTGGAGTTAATGCACATAGACATCTATAACCCAATTGAGGTAGAATTACTTGAACACAAAAGGTATATTTCAATCTTTGTAGATGATTTTACCAGAAAGACTTGGGGATATTTTGTTAAAGAAAAATTAGAGGCCTATGAGAAAGTTAAAGAATTTAAGACTTTTGTAGAAAAATAAAGTACTTATTATGTAAAAACCTTAAGATCTAATAGGGGAGGAGAGTTCACTTCAAATAAATTTTCAAATTTCTGGAAGAGCCAAGGGATTCAACATCAATTGATAGCCAGTTATACACCTCAATAGAATGGTATAGTTGAAAGAAAAATAGAACAATTTTTGAAATGGCCCGGAGCTTATTGAAATCTAAAACTCTACCAAAGCCTTTTTGGGCGGAAGCTATTGCCTATTCTATATTTCTATTAAATAGGTGTCCCACAAAAAGTATTCTTGGAAGAATCCTAGAGAAAACTTGGAGTGGTAACGAGCCAGAAGTCTCTTTCTTGTGCGTATTTGGATGTCTTACATATCCATATATTCTAGATGAGCAAAGAAAGAAACTGGATGACAAAAGCTAGAAGTGCATTTTCATTGGCTACAGTGAAGTAACTAAGAGTTACAAATTATGCAATCCTATAGCAAAATAAGTGATTGTGAGTAGAGATGTCCAGTTCATTGAAGATGAAGCATAGGCATGGAATCAAAGAGATGAACAATAGCAAGGTGTTATCATTGAAAATGAACCAAAGTTAATGGAAACAGAAAGATCTCCACCTGACAGTTTAATCCCTAGAAACTTTTCTCCACCAACAACAATTCTGAAGACATCAAAGTGCCTTCAACGAACACGAGTGATGCCAACTCGTTTGCAAGACTATGTGGTTACATATGATAATGATCATGAAGATATTGATAAAACTATTGTGAACTTTTACGTGTTTGCAGATTGTGACCTAATGTCCTATAAAGATGCAATAACTGATAAATAATGGATTCAAGCAATGCATGATGAGATTCATTCAATAAAAAAAGTGACACATGGGAGCTAACTACTCTACCATCTAGGAAGGAGGCTATTGGAGTCAGATGTATAAGACAAAGTACAAGCCTAATGGTCAAAAGGATCACTTGAAGGCAAGACTGGTTGTCAAAGGCTACAAACAAAAGCCTGGAATTGACTACCTTGAAGTATTTGCACCAGTTGCTAGAATGGATTCTATTCAGATGATTGTAGCACTTGTAGCTCAAAATCGATGGAAAATTCATCAGTTGGCTGTGAAATTAGCATTTTTGAATGGCTTCCTTGATAAGGAGGTTTGTGTTGTGCAACCACCTAGTTACATGAAGAAAGGACAAGATAAACAAGTTTACAAATTGAAGAAGGTATTGTATGGGCTGAAACAAGCACCTCATGCTTGGTGTAGCCAGATTGATGCATACTTGCTGCAGCAAGATTTTCAAAAATGTCCGTATGAGTATACCCTATATATCAAGTCAAAACCTAATGGTGATCTTATTATTGTTTATATTTATGTTGATGAATTGATATTTACAAGAAATTGCAAAGAGATGTTTGATGAATTCAATGAGGCTATGACTAGCCAGTTTGAGATGATAGACATAGGATTAATGCTCTATTTTTTAGGCATTGAAGTGCAATAAACTAATGATGGAATTTTTATTTCCCAACATAAATATGCCAGTGATATTTTGAAATGTCTAAAAATGGAGTCGTTCAAGCCTATTTGAACACCAATTGCAAAACGGTTAGAGTTAAAGAAGGAAAAAAGCAGAGAACTAATAAATCCCACATATTTCAAAAGCCTAGTTAGTGGTCTGAGATATTTGACTAGCACCAGACCAGATATCACCTATGGTGTGAGGATTATTAATTGATTCATGGAAGAACCTCACCAATCACATCTGCAAGCAGCAAAACGAATTTTACGATACGTGAGTGGTCCCCATGATAATGAGATCTTTTACTCTTACTCTAACAATTTCGGTTTGGTGGGATACACAAATATTGATTGGGCAGGTGATATGGAAACTCGAAAAAGCACTTCTGGGTATGCTTTCTTTCTTAGACAGGATCTTTTTCATGGTCCTCAAAGAAACAACAAGTTGTTGGCTTTCCATAGTAGAAACAAAGTATATGGTCGTAGCTTCTATAGCATGTCAAGCAGTTTGGCTTCGTAGAATGCTCGGTGAATTAATAAATGAACAAGGACATCCTACAAAAATCATGTGTAATAATAAGTTAGCTATTGCACTGGCTAAAAATTCAATTTTTCATGGAAGAAGCAAGTATATTGGCATCAAGTATCATTATATTTGTGAGTTAGTAAAAAATAGTGAAATTGAACTAGAATTTTGTAAGTCTGGAGATCAAATTATAGATATTTTGACAAAACCTTTGAAGGCAGATGCATTCAAGAAACTGAAAATACTACTTGGTGTTATTTCAAAATCACATTTAAGGGAGGCTGGTGAAAATAATCTAAATTAGATTTTGAAAATAAAAATGATAAATAAGGTTGATTTATTGGGATAAAACTTTAAGTCTTTATTTTTTGTGAAGATAATGTTGATTTATTAGGATAAAGTTGAAGAATTTTTTTCTTATCTTATTAGGTTAGTTTTGGTTATAAATATAGGTTGTTTCAAGTTTTGTAAAGCAATCAAAAGGTGAGGAAGAAAAATAAGCTAACAACATTATGAGTTTAGATAAAGAATTCCTTTATGCATTAAATTACAGTTTTAATCAATAAATTTCTCGTTTCTCATATTCTTCTCCAAAATTCTTCTTTTTTATTCTTTTGATTCCAACACATTTAACCATTCAGACTTCAATCATTTACTCATTACCTCTTTCTCTTGTATGCCACCTTGCTTATATTATTAAAAGCAAAAGCATCCTACAACGCTTATATTTCCAGGAACATGACAATGACCAATAAAACTTCAATTCACTATTCTTATGTTTGAATGTGGCCATGTCACATGACAATGACTAGTAAAACAAATATAATTATAAATGAGGAGCTATCTATCTCATGTGTTATCTTATATATACCCACAGGCCTTAGTCTTCACACTTATGGGAAATGCTGCTTCTGCAGACTGTAATTACCATAACACCTTACTCTTTTTTTTTTCTTTTTTGTGAGTTCAAACTGTTTGTCATGCATAAAAAATGTGAATGATACTTCCCCAGAGCATCAATGTCATCTATTGTAAGTGATGATGAAAATTATGATTCCAATCCCTGTCAAAGTCCTAGTATTATTTCAAACAATAATAATGACGAATTTGATAATTTTGACCCGAGAGGAACTTCTACTGCTAATTTTATGTGTGATGGAACTTCTACATTCTTCCAGCAGTGTGTCTGGAAAAGTCAATTATCACTTCAGAATCTGTTTTTTTTTTTTTTTATTTGTCACTAGTATGTAGACTACAGATATAACGACTATCTTTCTATTTGAAAATAGTGGCCTTTCTGGATTCTAACTTGCTTCAATTATTCTTAGGACTTCTAGAAGATAGTGCATTGTCCATTCCAAGCTTAGAATCTGAAAAGCATCTTAAGAGACACATTATTTTACATTCAAATTTCCCAGCCAATTAGATAAGTAGGCGTGCTGAAAAACGAAAGAAAACACTCGTAACACTTTCAAATTGCATCAGGACATTTATGCTTCACTCAAACATTCCATTAAGCACCTTATGTGTCTCAAATTTATCATATCCAGCAGTCTATGTTTGATAGCCAGCTTAAGCAGATCAAAATCAGGTGTTTTTGTTGCTGCAATGGCAAATGGATAAAAAATACCTTTTGAAGGTGTTTTAATTATTGTGAGCTGTATTGAAAATAACTCCAGAGATCTCTCAACGCTTTGAAATAGAAGGAATTTCCTTTCGGTTACGAAGCTAGTGTTGAGATTTTGTGTTGCAATTGCCATCGAAATCCTATGTGCTATTCAGAATAGAGGACTGATTGACAATGATGTTTCTTATCCGAACATCGTTGAGTACTTCCCGGTGGTAATTTTGTGGCAAGACTTTGTCCCAAATTGTTCAATACGGCTTTAATCTTCATGAATTCAGCCGAATAATCAATCTCGAATGACTTTCTAGAGACATTTTAGATGTTATTATACACAGACATGCGGAGCTTACTCCATCATCTTCATTCTTGAATCGATCGCCACTCCTTTACTCTTGATGAAGCTTTGGAACTGAAAATCAAGAATCGATCTGATATTGCTGGAGCAAGGCTGTGTGTAATGATTTTTCTCACAAGGAGAGTTGGAGTGGTCACGATCGAGGTCCAGATACACACAAACACATTCAATGTAATGTAGCAACGAGCACGATTCAATAGACTCTGATTTTCAATTTTACGAAGAAATTTATGAGTTTGACTAAGTAACTCTAATTGAAAATTCCGAAAATCAGTAAACCATTGATGAAGTAGACAGCAATATATGGTTCGAAGAAATTATCCAAATCAATCTGGCTTCAACGAGAAATTGAGAAATGTATATATTGTCATCACCATTCATGCAATTTTTTGATAGGGAATCAGGAACAACCCAGGCCTACGCGAATTATTTTATGTTCAGAGCTGCAAGGTAAAAAAAAAAAAATAATAAAAACATAAAAATAAAAAAGAGTTTGGGATTCCAAACAAAAAAGAGGTCGGCATTTCTGAGAGCGATCAAGTGAATAGTGAAATTACATGATAAGAAAATCATCTAGTTAAGTAGGAAAGAGGATTTTATGTATAAAGTATCCTCGGTTGCAAAAAAATTATGTAGTTCCAATCATAACCCCATACTTAGTACATGTATAAATTAATTTGCAATTCCTTTTTAACTTTTTTTTTCTAAATAGCTATTAAAATTTCAGAATTAAATACTTATAGTTTGTTTAAGTTTTTAATTGGGTACCCATTGTCAATTTACCATCCATTGTCATTAATTTTTTGTTAATGTAATAAACTAAAGTCCTACGTAATATAGAAGCCATCCATATTGAACTAAGAAGCTACATACCTGATGTTGATGGTGAAATTTGGTTTTACCAAATTCTTGTCAATGGGTGTGTAGTTCTTGAATCCCAAGCTATTTTTTGATCTGAAGGATGTGTAGATTGGAGGATGATGGAGATGGTGAAGAGGAAAAAAGATGGAGGCGTGCGCAATCTTTTAATGTGGTTTAGCTAAATTGGGGCAATACTGGACCCTACATCCACGGCGAAACTTTTATAAATATAAGAAAAGAGATTTTACGAAGCTTTAGCATACAAGTTTTCCGGCCTCTCCCCCTCTTCTAAAAGGTATCCCTATTTATAGAGGAATGGGGAGTTATATATAATGATTATGAGCTACAGTTGTATTACATCAAGAAATAAATGTGAAAGACAATAAAACTCCTGCAATCTGGATGTTGAAGGCTACTTTCTACGGGGTGAGCCCCTCTTGTCGGCTATGAGCTAATATATGTGTTTATGACTTGGTCTCACTTCATTGAGCGAGGTGTCTACCCTCCCAAGCTGGGTTTCTTAGCTCGGGGTCACTATTGCAGTTCGCTTAGCGAGCTCGGTGCTATTTCTTTACCGTAGCGAGCTCGAGCATGATGGCTGGTCACTTGACAAGCCAATCTTATGTGATCCCATTGTATCACCTTCTAGCGATGAGCGAGGTCGCATTTGTTGGACGTCTTCAGCAAGCTAGGTAACTTAGCCTCTGTTGGGCTTGTGCTGACTCATTCTTCAAAGCCGATTTTTACCCATAACATAAGCCCCCCAACTCTCAGTTCACTTTGCAGATTGGGAGTTGCAATTTTTCTGAGGCTTTATTTGCATTCCTAGTCAAAGTCCTTGCTTGATTGGATTGTCATTTCAGACTTATTTTCTATCTTTTCATTCTGCTTTAGGCCATACTTTCTTCTATTCGTAATTTTCAGCCATTGGCGTGGCACTATCGTTTGCTTTGGGTCGTCAAATTAAGATAAGCCATATGTCTTCTGGATTTTTCATTGGACCAAGCTAGTCTTTTTATACCTTGAGGGTCTTCTTTCTTTTTCTCAAGGGAGTTTAATGGAGGAGTCTGTTGAGCCCCCTATGCTTTTGATACCTTGGCTTCTAGTGAAGCTTTTTAAGGCATGGATAGCCTATTGCAGAATGCTTGGAGGCATGGATAGCCTATTGCACATGGCTTCACTGCAGGATCCATCTTGCAGGCTCCTAGGGAGTCTTGTGCAGATCTTGGATTATCTCCCCCAGCTCCTTCCATGGAATCCAACAACATCGGTCGGGCTCTTGGTGCCTTTTTTAGTTGCACTGGGTCTGGTCCAGGAGGAACCACTAATTAGGGATAGGAAGACTGCAGGAGTGGAGTTGCTACTCTTCTTGCTGGTGGGAATTCATCTCCCGGTGACTGGCTCTTCATTTTCTTGCAGGAATGGTAGTATCAGGCCTTTTGCCCTTTGGCACTATACTTTGAAGCTTCTGATGTAATTTTACCTCGTTAAGTGAGGCCTTTTTAGTGTATGATCTTTTCTATATAGCATTTGGAATGTTGTACCGGATGCTTCGTGCACCACTTGCTTGTACATTTCTACAGATCAATGAAATATTTTTCCGACCAATTGGCTATGCTTTCAATTCTTTACTATTTTTGTCATTTGACTCTTCCTCGATTCGTGATAGGCTATAGTCAGGTAGCATGCAAGCTACGCCTAATGAGAGTTTACATGTAAGCTACGACTTAGTGTCTGCATGTTAACTACGGATACTTGGTTGCATGAGAGCTGCAACGAGTTTATTTTAGTGTTCTCTCACTATTGCGAGTTGGTCACCTATTATTTGGCTTAAGTATGTTGTCGAGGTAGGCTCTTTGGTTGTCTCAGCCTCAGTTTTGTCTTATAGCAGTGAGATGATAGCTCATCACTAAGTGAGATTGCATGTCCGTGCCACAACAAGCTTGTTGCTCAGTCTTGTAGCAATCCCGTGGCTCAGCCTCGTAGCAATCTTGTTGCTCAGCGAGACAGTAATCTTATTGCTAAGTGGTCAAGGAATTTGTGCTCTTGGTCCCAACTTATGGGATATGATTTGCTCTGGATGTATCAACGGGGTAGGCCTCATGCCATCTCGTCCCTGGATGTATCCTTGTAATGGCGAAGTGAAAACTCGTTGTCTGGGTAGCGCTTTTTGGCCAATCGGCTATGAATTACATTGATTCATACAACTTTGAGATTCTCATTGGTCTTAAGAAAATGTTACAGGATTAGAATATGGTCCTGATGGAGGGCTCCGGCTCTTGGTTAGCAATTTGCTGAGCCTACCGAGTTCACTGTTCTGATGGCCTTATGTCACATCCTAACCTATGGAATGTGACCGGCGTAGGAAGTCACTGGTAAAGCCTTCCTACAAGCCTAACCATGTAACACATACTGGAAACAACAACTGTAACAAAATATGACTAATTTCATTCATTACG
>JANHAO010017921.1:0-13795 GCA_026873985.1 Saraca asoca
TTTTAAGTTGGGGGGAACAGGAAGCTCTGTATAGATGACACGTGTAGAAGGAACAGTGTACGCAACCCTGATTTAATAATATGATTCTCTCTTGAACCCTATTCAATCGAAGGTTTCCATCTCCTCCATGGCCAAAATTGACGAAGCTTTCCATCTCCCCCACAAAAGATCCACAGGTAAACTGCAATGCATTCTCTCTTATTCCTGTTGTCTAGCTCTTACTCATGTGAGACAGAAATGTGTTCCTTTTTTCTTTGGTTTCCCTAATCCTTCAAGCCTTCTTCAATTCTCCCAAATGGTATAACCAACGATCACTGAAGAATTTCAATATTCCTTGAAGCTTGCTCCACCGAAACACACAATCTTTGAACCGCGCCTCTCCTTCACCCAAAAGCAAAGCTTCGCTTCCACCACAGAAAGAAGAGGTAGCAATTTATGTCTGAATAGAATTCTAGGGATTTCTTTCAGACATGAGCATCTAAAACAAATTTTGAGACAATTTTTGTTTGCTCCATCTTATTTTCATTTGCTTTAGCTTCATTGAGCATTATAGTTTAGAAATCCTCTGTTTAGTTAGTTCAGAAGTTTCACTTATGTATGCAAAATTACTCTCATGAGTTTATAAAGATCTCCATATCTTTTTTATGATTTCATAAATGTTGTCTATCTCTTTTTAAAGATTTTCTTAGTATCTTTGTTTTTCTGATTTTATTTCTCTTTTTTCTAATATCTATTGTATTTTGATCTCAAACCTGAGTGTGAATTCGATTGAAATTTATTGTCCATTTGTTGATTTTTGAGTTTTGTTAAAAGCTAGTAACTTATTTTATGATGGTTTCTGATTTTTTTTTTATTTCAACTTACATATAGGAATTGAGGATTTTATTTCTATTTTGCTATTGAAATGGAATTGAAGCTAATATTTTTACTTTAAATGGAATTGAAGGTGTTTAGTTTTCTAAGGATGGCCTTGTCTTGTTGTGATGTGTTTGGTTTACTTGAAGGTGTTTAGTGTCGTTGTGATTATGTGCTATGTTATCCCCGAAGTTTTATTATATGGCAGTTTCTGAATTAAGGAAAACTATTAAATTTCTTATCAAACTTGTGACTTTGGCATATCATTTTTCTCATAGCAGTGATCATTGGCATGTTCTAGTAATGTTTAAAGTGGCAAACGTACTTCTTGCATATTGGGCTCTTGTGAAGGGACTTTAAGCCGTTAACGTATATTTTCCTTGCATGGCTTTCAATTAAGGGACTTTAGGACTGATTGTTTGATGTTAATTTGTTTTTCTTTGATGTCTAATGCTTTCAACCATGTGCAACCGGAGGTGGACATGCTACCAAAGAGCTTGCCCCCATGGAGCCTAGAAGATCATCTTCAGATGGTAAATTCAATGTAGTAAAAAATAAAATAAAATTAGCAACCCACTCCTACAGCACCCTTCTAGGTTGTATTTAGATTAGGATATTTCCTTTCAGTCTTTTACTTTTGGGATATTCATGCTATTTTAAGCACAATACTCACTTAGTTCTTGAACTAAATTGTATTTGAGAGATTCATACCATTAATCTTTACGTGGTTCTATTTTAGCATCTGCAATGATTTGATTGTGGTGATGGGCTAAATTGATTGTTGAATTTTAAGTACCACTGCCCCATATTATTTTTTTTTTGAAGTGATTGATTATTGCATTTATTGATTGGTCTGAGTCATTTTTTGATGATTTGATTTTTACATCTAGTTTGTCTAACCTTTTAATTTTGTAGATAATAATTACTGCAAAATACATTTTGAAAAAGATAGAACAACTGGAGGAAAGAATGGAAATTTATGAGATTAAGAGAAAATTTGTATTTATTGTATATTGATTGATGGCTAAAAGTTTGATTTTCTTTTCTTGAATTAGAAAGTTGAAGAGTGAAAAGTGGACAACAAGCAAGTGGAAATGAAACACTGCAAGGTTAAACAATTCAAGTATTTTTTGCAGCTCAAACATTTTAACTCATGTTATGTATTTTTTCATTTAATTCTATGTCAGAGATTAAAGAAGGTGGATGTGCTCCAGGTTTGATGGCTGGTTTTTGGATTGGTTGCATGTTTGTAAGGGAGTGTTACTTGTCATTGTATAGTACGTATCGTTGCTACTTGGCCTACTTTGTAAACTAGAAAAAACTTAGTTTAGTTAGTATGATTGTTTCCTCACCAGATGTTGAAAGTTTGATCTGTAATTTGGCATCACAGTACAAGACTATTGAGTAACTGTTACTTGGTTGCATCTTCTTCAAGCCAATGATTGCCAAATTAAATACTGACTTCATAGTGGTTTAGTGCTGGTGTACGTGTGATGCTGAAAAAAATACCGGTTTTATGAACAAGTGCCGTGTGCATGTTTGATGTTAAAAAAAAAATATTGGTTTTATGTACTAGTGTTGGCGCGTGAGCTGTTTAAAAAAAATACTGGTTTTAAGAAATAATGTCAGTGTTCGTGAGATGTTAAGAAAACTATTGGTTTTATGAACTAGTGTTGGTGTGAGTGATGTTAAAAAAATACCAGTGTAATGAAATAATATTGGTGTGCATGTGTGATGTTAAAAAATATTTTTATGAAATAATGCTGGTCCGTGTGTGTGCGTGTGTGTTTTTTTTTTTACTGGTTTTCGTGACAATTGCAAAATTGTCGGATCCAATTTTTCTAATCATTATAGAATTACTTCATATAGTGTCTCATTTTTAAAATGCTTATTAATTACAATATGTAACCTATTGCAAGAAACTTTTGTAGATGAAGGTGATGCATGTGATGGTGGTGACACTGATGATGACTTGGATTGTTATTTCAATCAACTTGACAATGAAAATTGAATTATTTAGTTTTTATCATAAATAGTTTAGAACTTTTTGGTTTTATAAATATTGGCACTTGTTGTTAACGGTGGATTTTAGTTCAATCCAAATCCGGCCAATGGAGAGGGTTCTTTGAGGACCCCAAGTCACAATTAAGCCATAAACATCAGCAAATAAACATTATCAATTCAACTCAATTCCTCCATTAACAAATCCAAAACTTCATAAATAAAATCATAAAATTACTTTAGGCAAAATAACAAAAATAACTAATAAAAAAGGTTAATTTATAAAAATCACTCTCATACTTTAATAATTTAAATCTAGAAATTATCAAGATAACTTTATTTTCATGGAGTTATCATTCATTCAACCATTGAAGCTTGTAAGGAGTGGGATGAGATAGGGTAAGCAAGGCTAACTTTTCAATCAAGATTATGTGAGCAACATTTGCACAACTTCCCTTATTAGTATTCACATTGCAAACCTCTCCCATGACATGGCATCTAGTGTTGAATATGTTCTCTCTTTGCTCTTCACTACCCTCCTTGGTTTGCGTACTCATAGTTCTCCTCACCAATAGCGTTTCTCTTTCAACTAGCATATCACAAATATCATTGCTCTCTTCATTACTTAATTTAGAGCTTTCCTCCTCTTCTTATTGCTCACTAGCCGATTCCAATTCCCCATTGGCTTCCAATGTCATGACCTTTTGTTAAGGCATTCATAAGCATAATGGCTATGTCCCAAACATTTGAAGCATTTAATGTTTATTTGCTTTTGTGGCACCTCCATCTTGCTTTTGCCTTTAACATCATTACCCTTTGGCTTTGAGGAAGTCTCGACCATGGTCCTCTTGGTAGCTTGAAAGTCTCTTGGATCATGCCTTTTATCCCAATTAGTCTTCCAAGAAGAACTTAATTCACGTGCAACCTTGGAAGAAGCCTTTCTCTTGAGTTGCCTCTCCACCTTCATTGCCATATGTACCATGTCTTCAAGTTCCATATATTGTTGTAGTTCAACTATGTTAGCAATGTCTTAGTTGAATCCACAAAGAAATCGCGCCATAGTGGCCTTCCTATCCTCCATTATATTTTCTCTTATCATTGCCTCCTTCATCTCTTTGTGATAGTCTTCAAACTTTTGGAACCTTGAGTAAGGCCTTGAAGCTTTTAATATAACTTTCTCTAATAGTGTGAAAGGACATATCTCTTTCTCATGATGGTTTTCAACTATTCCCAAGTTGCAATAAGCCTTTCCAAGATTCTCTTCCTACTTTGAACAAGTTGATCCCAACATATGATCGCATAATTAGTGAATTTCACAAATGCTAATTTAACTTTGTTTCCTTCGAAATAGTTGTGAAAATCAAAGACTAGCTCATCTTTCTTCTCCCATTCTAGGTAGGCTTCCAGATCACTTTTGCCTTAGAAAGATGGGATGGTCATCTTGATATTGTGATGTTTGGAGTCCACCCTTTCTCTTCTATATCTCTTATGTCTATCATGTCTTCTTCCCAAAGTATCTCCATCCCTTCTTGCACTCCATCGGTCTCATAGAGGGATGTGGACAATTCTTCTTCTTCCCTTTCAATGCTCCAATCCCCTTCATTGCTTCCATATTGTTCATGACTTCTTCTAGTTCTTCTCTTATGGGAATGGCTACTTTGCTCCATATTAGTGAATCTTTCACCAAGCCCATCAATTTTCATAATTACTTTTTCAAATTGTTGTTACATGGCTTTAAGAGTAAATATGACTTCATTGAGTTGAGATCTTCCCCCTTCCATCTTGAGCAAGAAATAAATTCTGCAAAATAAAGATTAGGAAAATATGGACCTTATCAAATCGCATCCTCACAAGTGTTTTTTATCACTCCAAGCTAGGACAACAGCAAAAATTCTAGAAAATGTAGGCCAAAGTTTTGGCCAATAAGGGAAAAGTAGGGGAGAATAGATATGTTTGATGCAATTATGGGAAGAAATGGTTCCAAATCACACCAAATGATGTGTAATTCAATCCTACACAAGTTGACACACAAGAACAAAGCAAAAGGACACTAAAATAATTTAACAAACACTTCAAATGCAACAAGAAACAAGAGGAAAATTCTGCATAAATTTCAGTAGAACCTTCACCAAAACAAGCAAGGAAATGAAATTGAAATGAAGCAAAAAAAAAATTTACGCAAACAAAACTAACATTAAACACTTAATGTGAAACAAGACCACAAAATTTTTCTACACAAAATTGATGCAAAAAAAAAAAAAAAGAAAAACTGAACCAAACATACAACAAAAACCAAATAGATTTAATAGAAAAATTCAACAACACTTGCAACTCATTTGGATACTAATTGATTAAGTAATTGAGCTAAAAAATGTACACAAAAAATCAGAGACACATAGCACATAATTAGAAGGAAAATTGAAGCAAAAATAAGGGAAAATTAAAGAGATATCACATAAATTGGAAGAATTGAAGTTCTGATACCAAATTGATGTGATCTCCCTTAGAGATGCTCATGGATCTATCTCCAATTCGCAATACAACACCAAAAATTGAAAGAAAAAGAATGATATTCATGCCACACTCTAGAAAGATAGAAAGAAGAGTGATAAGTGATGAAGATTGATGCCACAAAAAGGAAAATCTTTGATAAGTCTTCAAGTTCTAGTAAGAACCCTAACAGAGCACTTGCTCAAAGAAAAACACTCTTCAATTCTCAATTTGCCAAATCTAAATGGCTGAGGGAAACATGCCTCACCTTTTAGCAATTAGGCTCCAAAACGGGCTAGATTCAAGTCCTAAACAAGCCCAACTAAACACCTAAACAAATAACCAAGTAAGCAAGCTAATTAAGACCAAAAACAAGGCTAAACACTCAGCCAAACAAGGTTAGCCAAACCTTTCGACTATGCTGGCTAAAAACTAGGCTATCACATGGCCCACAAGTTATCAAAAATCCACGTCTTAAAATACCTAGAAATATGCAAGGAAATAAAAGGGCAAAACAGCCGCAAAACAAAATTATAACAAGGTCCAAAAATAGCCCAAGGCTCAATACAAAATAACAACCCAAAAATTATGTACAAAAACCAAACAAGAGTGACAATTTGGTTGCCAAAGTCTAGCCAACTTCAAGGCTTCCAAAATAGCTCTCCTTTGGCCCTTTAAGGTTATGTCAAGCCTCTAAGCAAATGACTTTGGGAGCTCCAAGCCCAAGCCCCTCTTATGCACTCCAAAATGCATGACAAAGTCCTTGGATTGCTTCTTTCATCTTTTTGGCCCTTGCCCTTGTTATGAGTCCATTTGGAACTTGCAAAGCTTCTTGATGATCTTTGGTTTGGTCCTCAATGTTCTCATCAATATCAGTTTAGGAACCTTGTTAACATTTTCAAGATTATTAGCATTTTGATATGATTACTTTGTTATCATAATTTCTCACAGTTTTGATGTTGAAAACAATTTGTATCTAATCAAATATTTTAGTGTCCAATATTTTTTGCAAGATCAAAGTTCATATGATTCAAGAGATCCATAACTTCATTTAGGAATTATTTTATCTTTTATAGGATCGTTTGTAAGTGAAATTCTATTCAAACTTGATATAAATAAATTTCTTAAAACTGATAAATTGAGGTAGTAATAAATCTCTTGAAGTGATTTAAAATCAAATATTTTTCAAATAAGTTTTTAAATGATCTTTTACAAGTGCAAGTTTCATAAAAACCACTTCACACTCTGTGAATTGATTCGCAAATCAATTCTTGTTGAAAAACTAGTGAAAACTATTTGAATTAATTCACTAATCAATTCACGAAGAAAAGTTTTGTAAAATGATTTTACTGAAGGTTAGGAAAATCATCTGAATCAATTTCCTAATTGATTCAACACTTGATTTCAATATATTATGATTCAATTCATCAATCGATTTGGTCATGAATTTCTTCATAAGCTGAATTGATTCATAAATCGATTAGTTAGTTGTTAGTTAGTTATAACCACTATAAATCAATTCATGAATCAATTCAATGACTAAAAATTAGTTATTTTTCAAATATAAGTTACAATAACTATAAATATGCCTAACCTTATTTCAAACCTAATAGTTTTCATTACAAACAGACTTCTTCAAGAGTGAAAATCTCAAAGTTATTTATGCTTAACTAGATTCATCTCTACCTCACTTTATCTGATCAATTCAAGGATCTTTTTATCAAGATTTGAAGAGAAATTCACAACTATATATTTGAGATTTTCATCTCAAACTAGGTATTGTATATGTTACTTGTTCTTTGATTTTACTTTCAGATTTCTAGGTTAATAGGAATATGTATATTTGCTTTAATTACAATTTCTAGGTTGATAGAAATTGAAGATACAAAGGAAGAAGTTGATCTTCCCTTTACAACTTCTTCAGTTGTGAAGTTTGCATTGAATTCTTTGTATATCTCTGGGTTATGAGGTTGATCATAGTCTAAAGGAATTGAAGAATTGTTGTATCTAGGTTAGGTAAGGGCCTGGTGAAATCTTGTTGTATAAACTGGCTATTCAAGAGCCCAGTTAAAATCCTATTGTCGTAATAAAAGGAAGTCATCCAGTTGAGGATTGACTCAGTGAATATGGACTTCATCTGTAGTTTCAAGTGAAATTGAACCACTTTAAAAATTGCAGTGTCTTCATTATTTCTTTATAGTTCTTTATATTCTACAATTTATTCTTACTGCAAGATTACATTCTGTAATACTACATAATACTGAAACTGCTTCTTCTCATTTATACATTCTGCAATAAACTATTTTTATACACTCTCATATAATCTTGATTGATTATGAAATTGAATTTGCAATGTCACATCATATGAAATCAATTATATTCCAATTGAGATCTTGATCACTAAATTAGCTTCCTAATTTAAATCAAATACAAAGACTTCAACTTTTACAATCCAACTTATTTTTTAAAAGAAGAGTATACAATATACTAATGTAAAAGGGAAAGATCATTTTACTACTCTGATATATATATATATCAATATACATATATATATATTTGGGACCCATAGTTGGTATCAGAGCTTTAGGCTCTTGATACTCTCTTGTTTTAAAAAAGAAAAACAAATTCTACTTTTACACTATTACCATATTGTCCTTCTTTATATAAACCCCTAGGTTTTAATGGACATCATTATACATATTGGAAGCAAAAGATCAGAGACTTTATTGAAGCAACTGACATTGATATGTGGAAACTTGTAGAAGATGATTATGATCCACCTTAAACCCTTATAAATGGGATTTCACAACCTAAACCTAAGTCATTATGGACTAAAAAGGAGAGGAAGAAACACCTCCTTGACTTTGTGGTTAAATGGATCATCACCAACTCTTTGTCCCCTAATGAATATGAAAGGATTTCAAATTGCATAATAACAAAATAGATTTAGGATACCTTAGAAGTAGCACATGTAGGAACTACTCAAGTTAACACATCCAAAGTACATGTTTTAGTATCTGAATATGAAATGTTTAAGATGGAAGAGGGTGAGTCAACTAAAGATCTTATTCAAAGGTTCACTGCCATGACTAACCAGCTATTTTTACTTGGAAGAAAGTTTGAAAATGCAGATTCAGTACACGAAGTTCTAAGATCACTCACTAAAGAATGGCAACCAAAGGTGACTGCCATAAAGGAATCACTCAAGATGGGTATGCCAACTATATAGGAGCTCTATAGAAATCTAGAGGAGCATGAGCTAGAATTGAAAAGGTATAAAAAGAATGAAGTTGTTAAAAGAAAGAAATCATTAGCACTCAAGGCTGCAAAGACAATTGAATCTGATCAGGAAGAATCAAAAAATGATCCACATATAAATGACAAGGAAGATATGGCTTTGCTAAGCAAGAACCTACAAAGGATTCTTAAGAAAAGAGGAGTAGAGAAAAGAGGAAGACAGTACATCAAAGGAAGAATCAGAATAGAACAGATAAAGGAAACACTAGTGTTAGCACCACACCTACCTATTTTGAGTGCAAATAGCCTGGCCACATCAAACCAGATTGCTTAGTCTACTAGAAAAGACATCTTGAGAATGAAAGGAGAAAAAGAAAACTATCCTATAAGAAAGTTGAT
Source organism: Saraca asoca (assembly GCA_026873985.1). Taxonomy (NCBI): domain Eukaryota; kingdom Viridiplantae; phylum Streptophyta; class Magnoliopsida; order Fabales; family Fabaceae; genus Saraca; species Saraca asoca. The sequence continues at coordinate 8,983 of JANHAO010017921.1, forward strand.
TTAGCTACTTTTGAAGATGATCATGCTAATTTAGAAGATAAAGAGAAAGAAGAAGAAGCCCTTCTCTATCTCATGGCAAGACTTGATGATGATGAGGTATTTTTCTATTCTAAGGATGAACTTAATTTTGATAATAGAATTTTCTATAGCTCTAGTGGAAATAAGTCTGATGATGAAAGTGATGAAGAAATAGATGATATATGAATTGAATTGTATGATTCTTTACTGAAGGCTAAAAATGAATTGAAGCATGCTAAGAGTGAAAATGATAATTTGCTAAAGAAAATTAGCAAATTAGAAAAGGAAAATAGTGATTTAAATATCCTAGCAAAAAAGTTGTTGAGTGAGAGTAAGGCATGTATCAATGCGAGATTTACAAGTCTGAAATAGATAAATTGACCACAGCTTTATAATGATTAACAAATAGTGAGATTAAATTCAATAGCATACTAAAAAGTCAAAAGAACTTTCATAATAAGTCTGGCTTAGGATATAGACAACAAAGGAAACAGAGGCCAAATAGAAATTATAGATATATTACATGTTTCTACTGCAACTATAATGGACACCATATTAAATATTGTCCATATAGAAATGGTACCTATGAGCTATGGCCAAATGAAAAGTTAGTTTGGTTACCAAAGATATCTAATTCTAATAAATATGTTGTTGTGTGAACTAGTAAAACTGAACCCAAAACTAGTTGGGTACCAACAAAACAAGTGTAGATTTTATTTTGTAGGTTTGTGTGGGAGAAATGGAAGTAACTCATGATTTTTGAATAAAAATTTCTCTCACCACAAGACAAATAAAGCAAAATCCCCCTTTATCAGTAAACTTTCTTATCTTTGTATTTTAAATGTTTAATTGATTTGTACATTGCAATTACTAACTTAGGCATCAGAGATTTTGCTGTGTTTGTTTTGTAGTTACATGGAGAGAAAATTGAGTTCTCAATGGATTTGAGACGTTTATTGGCTATTTAAGTGATTAGGAAAACACTTAGAAAACAAAAATTTAGACAAACTGAATTTAGGACTTCCTAAATCGATTCAATATTTGATTCAAATTTTTTCCAGGATTTCTTTGAGTTTTTGAATCTATTCATGAATCAATTCACTTCTTGAAAAATACACATTCTGAATTGATTCCCTAATTGATTCACACCAATTTTCAATGTTTTAGGTAGACTCAAAAATTACAAAAAATTTTCTAATAACTGATAAATTAATGCCAAAATAAATTCGTAAATGAATACTATACCCGAATTGATTCATACTTAAATTTTTTTGCCCCCTGATTCAATTCATGAATAAATTTGAAGTGCAATACTATATATAGTGAATAAATTTTTGAATTCATTCACATGACACTTTCTCAGCCAAAATTAGAACTCTCTCAAATTCTCTCAACTAGATCTCCATCCTCACACAATCTTTTTATAAATTTCCTTCACAAAACCCTTAGAAACATCCATTTTAACAGTTCTATCTAATTGATTTCAACAAATCTCCCAAAAATAAAAAATCCCCAAATTTTTCCCAAAACCCTAACTGTAAATTTCCAAGAAATTTTTCTAGAAATTCAACGTAATGGCCAAAAGAATCAAGATCCCTACTAAATGAAAGGAAAAGACTCAAGCATAAACCTTCAACCCTAGTAGCAAAGGAATCACTCTTTCAATCAACAAACAAGTACACTACCTATCTTCAACTCACCAATCGGAAGGTAGAGTCATTAAAATGCTTTAATGATCAATTATTGCAGTCTACCCATTTACCTTGTTTATTAGCTAAGTATAGGTTAGACAAATTTTTGACTTTTAAAGGAAATACCTATCTTAAATTAGTCAAGATGTTTTATGCAAACCTAGCTGATGTTGATGGAAAACTATCATGTTATATGATGAACAAGCATGTAATTGTTGATTCTAAATTTTTTACAAAAGAATTTGGCATGGATAACAATCAATTGAAGCTTACTACAAGACATTTTACTAAATATAATAGGGAACCAGCCATTAGAATGCTTTTCCTTTATTCCACCCCAAAAGATGGAAGTGGGAAATTGCTCATTACTGACTCGTCTCCTGAAGATAGGATCTTGCATTATACCTTGTGTCAAGTGATTTTGCCTAGAATTACAAATTTACTCAAATTGTAGAGGAAGAAATTTTTTTTATGTGGGTTATTAAAAATCAATTTGATTTTAATATGCCTACTCTATGTTAAAACATATGGCTGATTGTTCTAAAAGAACAGACATTGGCTACCTCCCATATGGCATGATCCTTACTTCCATTTTTGCTTGCCAAATTCAAAGTAAAACTTTCTTATGAAATTTTAGTTTTACCATCAAACCCAACTGCCATGATTAGTGCTTCACATTTTCATAAAATGGGTCTTTAAGAAAATGATCAAGGAATATGGACTAAGAAAAGGTCACAAATCCCTCAAACCACTAGAGGATTCATAAGCTCAATAGCTAGACTATCCACTAAAGTAGAAACTAGGATAATTGAGGTAATTGAAAGAATGCTTAAGCATATGACTGACCAAATGAATAAAATAATAGACAATCAAGAAAATTGGTTTGAGTTAATGAAAGATCGAATGTCATACATGGAATGTGAAAACGGACAATATGCTTCTGAAGACAATGAGTGACTCAAATCACTTGAAACTCAAGCACACAAGATTACATAGTGGATGCAGCAATAGGATGAAGAAGCTAAGTTACAAAGGATGGATGATCCAAATTCTCCACCTAGTGAGTAGTCTTTCGTCTTGATGTTTTTTTTTTTTTTGTTCTACTGTTACCCCTTAGTCCTTCATCCCTTTTTTCATTATCATTGTTGTTTTGAGACTATACTTTGATATTGTGAATGGATATTGTATTTTGACATTTTGATACTGATTTTGGTCTGTATTCACTATTCTAGATGATGTACATTCACTAGTTAGTATTTGATATGACTATTGAAATATATGGAATGTTGATTTTGCTATTTTAAATGTATTATCTTATAAATTTAATGAATTATTAATGTATCATATTAGTTTTAAGTTGAGACTAGCAAAAATATTATTTAATCAAGTTTATTAATTTATTGAGTATTTATTTATTAAGGTTATAATGTACTTTCAAATTATTTGCTTTTCTAAGTGCATGCAATAACAAATTTTTTCTAGCTTCCAATCAGCCTCAAAACAAGTTCATGAATTTAATTAATGTTATTGACAATGTCATCAAAAATGACAAAGAAGATGAAGTTGAAGATGATAATTCTGAATTGGAGCTTGTTTCAGGCAAATATGCATTTTAAGTAACAATCACATTATATAATTTTTTTCTTGCAATATGAGAACTTTGCACCAGAACTTCTTAATGCACTAAGAAAAGTTAGAAATGAGGTACAAAGAGATATTAATTTTAAGAGAAAACAAGAGCAAAAAATTAAAAAAGCCTCCTGATTGAATTATGTGTATATATAATTTTGACGTATAAGAAAATTATTAATTTATATATTAAATGGGATTTATGCATTTTTAATATATTATTTTATAAATTTAATGAATTATTAATTTATTGTCAAGTCCCTAAAAAGTAGTTAAAAAATGTGGAATTTAATGCGGAACCTAAATGGATCTTACCCTTTTCTCATTGGAGAATTGTATACGCCTTTGTTTTATTTTAATTTAATATTCTAACAACAAGTATGATTATGATTAGTAGAATTAAAAGTAAAATAGAAAAAAATAATAATTGAGAGATAAGAATAAAAATCAGTGAACACCAAAATTTTTAAAGCGATTCAACTTGAATTGAAACCACAATTCAAGTCTACTCTACTTGATCTTTCTCAATCGAAAGACGTCTTAGATTGAAAACAAACACTATCAGGATTACTAGGCTCCTTAATTGCCAATTTTACAACAAGTACACAAGAATTTAACAGGCTTCTTACTAACTTAGAAGAATTGGGATAAGCTCTTTTAAACCTAAATAAAAACACAAGATTGACAGGTTCTTGCTAACCTATAGAAGATTTTTAAATCCCTAGAAATCTTAAAAACAAAGAAATAAAAGAAGAAAAGAAGTAGGAATACAATACTAGTGTTTGAGATGAAAATCTCAAACTATCTAAGATAAGCTTCAGTAGATCTAAATCTAGAACTTGATTGAATCTTCAGAAATTGATGAGGCAGATAAAGAAAAATGTTTTAGAACTTTATCAAAAGATTTCTCAGTGAATAGTGATGAACTATATTGAAAATCGTAATGAAAAATGATGAGAAAATCATTTAAATAAGAAAGGAACCTAAGTAGTTATAACTATCATAACTGTTTGTAGCAGAATAACTAACTTTCAATTGTCGCATCGATTACAGGTGGTTATAACTAATTAATTGGTATGGTAATCGAAGTGTAGTCTATTATTCACAGTCTTTGCATCTATTATTGCTTCGAAGTAGGTAGCTTTCCTAACTTTTGGTAAAAGGAATCTTGAAAATTGTTCTTTGACAAATCGATGTGAACATCAATGTGTGTAGAAATTTTAAAGGCATAAATCGATGTATGAAGTGAAAAATAGTTTTGTAAAATTTTGCTTTCTTCAAATAGTTTTTCTACCTCATTGTTTAGTTAAAAAGATTTGGATCAAAGATCAACTGTGTTTATTTACAGGAGATCCTATTGAAATAAAAATAAATCCTAAAACTAATCTTCGATCTTCTTGAATCATGAATATATGTTGAATCCTGTAAAACAAATTAACATAAATAGTAAAATATAATATCAAACAATAATATGA
>JANHAO010017922.1:0-13796 GCA_026873985.1 Saraca asoca
ACTGATATTAGGTAAGCCAATACTAATAAATATAATATTATTGAAAATATAAATTAAATTCAAGTGAACAAATGAACAGTAAAAAAATAAATTAAGTAGCCCACTAAGCTGGGCATTAGCCATTTATCCTAAACGAATCAAGAAATTGTCCGAACCTTTCTTTTTCTTTTTATATATTTTTATGCATTATTTATGCAATTTTTTATTTTGTCTTTAAGCTATTTTTTATAATTATTTCTTTCACACAATCATTATTATGATTTTGATTATTAAATTATATTTTTTTAAAATTTTCAAATTTTTGTTAGGATTAAATGTAAATATATTTTTTTAATAAATTTGTGTAATATATGTATCGGTAATATAAGATATATATTAACTTATTAATCTAACATTAAAATTTATTTAATATTATTCTAGAGGCCAATACATAAAATTATGTAAGAAATACAACTTTATAAGAGGTGATAGATGGATGTATTGTTTAATTGAACATTAGTTAGGAAATAGGGCATATGAGAAAATTCTATTTCCCACAAAATATATACTTTTACTTATCTACCGTCCTCTATGTAAGAAAAATTGAGCTTTTAATTCTCTGTCAATCATATTTAAGTGTTTTTCAAGAAATTCATAAGAAATTTATTTTTTGGAAAGTTTAGCTTGTAAAAATTTATTTTTTATGTAAACTAAATGACCCCTTACAATATATATACACACACACACACACATATATATATATATAGACACACACTAATCTGTTAATCTAATATTAATTATTTATCATAATTTACTAGGCATATCAGTTAAGCCAACTGGCTAATAAGCAGTTAGCCTGATACGGCAAACACTTGTAAGTTTTAAGCTCTTGTCAAATTGAATTATTCTTTAACCAGATCAGCTGATGTTTTTAATTTTCCTTACCAATTTCGGAACTAGTTGTAGGCCTATTTCAATGGTCTAGGTCACTATGGATGGATATCAGCTGCTAAACTGTGAATATTTCTCCAGCCTGAAATTTTGATCCGAGAAATTTATATAAATTTCAGATTCTACATTATATTGTATTAAATTTTTGCCAAAACTATGAGAATTGAACTGGTGTTTAAAACCTTGCCATTGAGTTACAATCGAAAACACAAATACAACCCAAAAAATAAAGGAGACTGCAAAATTGTCACAGATTTTATTTATGTTAACGCCTGTGCTGTGCAGTTCCAGCTTCCAAGTGCCTTCCTACAAGCTATAACCCTTCAGAAGAAACCTGATCAATATGTTGCATCCAATATCTTCATATACACCAAGTTGACAAATGCTAGTGCATTGAGGGGAGGCTCGATGAAGAAAAGGAAGGAGCTTAAAATGACAATGAAGATGGTGAACACAATAAGTGATTTGCAAGAATCGCCATATTGTCTCACAAGTTTGAGTCCTTCTCTACCAGTTCCTGAAGATGCATCATCCAGTTGAAGTATTGGACTTGTGAAAAATCCATATGCCATACCTGTGAAAGCTGCCCCAAAGTGTGTCCTACAAATCAATCACCCAACCAAATAAGTTTCAGTATTTTTCCCAATGAAGTGAAACATTTTGAAATTACATCACATATTCTTCTTCCATTTCTCAATTTTGAGATCTCATGCAAATTTATGGCTTACCAAGCTTTCCAATCTTACCTGCATAGCCCAAGTACAAAAAATTGGAATTCCCTCTCTAATCGAGTAAAAGTTAAAATCCAATTCACATTTACATGTATGCAACTTCCTTTTGAACTTAAGTTCTTCTCATAATTTTTGACATTGAATTCATAAAGAGTATACTCCTTTGAATAATTTAAGCCGTACCAGTCATCAATTGGACCAAAGTTGCTTAACAGGAAACCAAGAGCTGTAACAATTAATGCCTTGTGAAACATGGTCTCTGAAGTATCATTTCCAGTTACATCTCTATTTTGGATTTGATTTGCAAGCCAAGCACCAATTATGGCAAAAACAGGTCCCTGATTGCATGTTGAAGTTAGACAAAGATGAAAAATGCAATACTACGGATCAATTTTTGAAACAGAACAGAAATATTGGATGAAAAGATATGGCTTGCAAATGTACAATGATACATTGATACTTACTGTCCCACCAACAGTTGGCTCTGGTGTATGAAGAAAACTTGTTAAGTTTCCAGAAACTCCTCCCAGTATGTAGATCAAGAGGAAGGTAAACGAACCATAGCCTTTGCAAACTTGTGGGCCAAATGATACAAGAGCCCAACAACTGAGAGCCATGTGGAAAATTCCTGAGTGCTGCATATGCCAAAACATAGAGAAGCAAGTATGAGACACCTAGTGGCATATTCCTAGTGTATCAATCATCTCTTAAAACAAAAATTTCCCGGGCAGGCATTGCCTAGAGAATGGCGAGAGAGAGTGAGACAAAACCCACTTACACAGCTGGTGCCATAAAGGCTGTATAGAAGACCCACACCACTTATGTAAGTATGTTTTGTGTGTCTCTCTCTCCTTTGCCTAAGAATAATGTGTTAGGCACAGCCTACCAAAAACTCTCTCCTCTTAAACACCTGAAAAATGACAATGTTTCTCACATTTTTTAAATGAATTCAAAGATTTAGCATGAAGTTCATCATACTTTCATGATAATTTTAAGCTATTAGTCAATGACTGTAATTCTTCAAGTTAGCACTGGCAATGATGGACTATGTCTATTAATATTGGATTTATGGTCAAATGACATTAATGATTATAAAATGAAATGAAGGTAATCCCCAAAAGTAAATGAACTGTTGAATCTAGTACATTTCACATCAAGGATATGCAGCTAATGTCATGTATTTGTCACAGATGATAATGATGAATGTCATGGAAACAGTTTTCTATATCTGCGGAATGGAAACACGAACCCAATTCTCAAGCTTGTACCAGAAACATTGGGGTTACCAGCCTCCACCATTCTCCAATCACAATCAAATGATTTATCTTCGCTCCATATAGTAATGGAATAGAAAACAGCTCTAAGTCAGAGGTCCTTATAGGGCTTGCCATTTCAAACAGAAACACAGCAATGTTTATAGAAGTCAATATACCACTGCACCCAAGATAACAGCACAAGCATAAGAGGGAGTACATTATAACGTTTCAGCAATTTAACAATTAATATGAGTAGTCTAGGAACAGATAAATCATGCATTAAGACAGAGAAGCGCTTACATTAGATAGAGACTGCAGGTTTCATCAGGCTGCCGTGGATCTGTGGAGGTTCTTGGACCATTTTCACCTCTTGTTCTTCTCATATCCACATAAGTATTCTGTTGCTTCTGATAATTTCTTTCAGTTTCTTTGCTGATAGATGATAGTTTCATCGCTGGATTCTCTTCAATATAATTCTCTGTGCAATTAGGTCGTTGATAAGATTCTTCATTTGCACCTCAAAATAAGAAAACAAATAAGTTTTTCTTTGCAGCAAGTATTGAGCACACACAAAGAGAATTTGGTATTCAGCTCTCAAGACAAAGCAAAAAAAATAATGCAAACTGGATTTATAAGTATTTTGGCTCATGCATGTATGCCTGACAACTCTATTTTGTAAGCATTTAGAAATATGAAAAGCTAATTCCAATTATTTTGTTATTCTTAATTGCAGGAGAATTCAATAGTGATAGCTGAAATATCAAAATGGTGATAAAATACTCAAAAACACTCTTACCATTATTTAATTTGCCTAGATACACATCAAGAGACTCCAGTGCACCCTTCAATCTGGATTGACCATCTCTGTGATGTAGCAGCATCACCCTGTTGGATGAATCAAATGGAGACAGTTTTGTGTTGCCATGGAGTTTTCCAAAATAAGATTCTAATGATCTCAGTTGCTTCTCATTAGTGCTATGCTCTAATGAACACCAAACTGTGGAAAAGCCGTCCCTCTTTGAATAATTTCTCTGAATTTCTGTTATGGTCTTGTGCAAAGAAGCACCGCTGCCATAAACTAGACACCTAGGTGCAATGCAGCTACAAGTGTTTGATTTGGTAAAATTATAACTGACTACATATGAAGAACAACTCTTCCCAATATGACCAGGAATTGAAGAGAAGGACCTTAGCATATCGACACATCTATAAATGGACCTTTGGTCATTCTGTCTTGTTACACTTGGGATTTGTATATTTTGGTCCTTGTAACGAGTTTTGTAACATATTGGAAAGGCAGCCATGTAAACCTGAAGAAAAGAAATATAAATTAGAGATATGTAAGAAACAATGTCTATTGAAGGAAGATTCTCGCTCTTAGAAACTTCAGTATCTCAAGACAAACATCACTGATATTCACTGCTGTATCTCTGCCAGATCCTTTGGATTCATATTCAATTTTGATATCACCAAATACCATCTAACGTATTCTTTGTGTGAATATAGAATACTAATACATCAGTTAAACAGCATTAAATGAATACCATGATAGTTCATATACATCATATGAAACCAAGCTATGCCTCTCTACAACTAAGACACTGAAAGCTGAGTATCCCACATAAATTTTGATCATCTTAGATACCACAAAATGATGCAGGTTTCAGTTGAGCATCTAACCCTTATAATTAATGAAAACCAATATTTTCTCAAGGTAGAAATGATAACAAGTACAAAGAATGAGATTCGAATCGTTTATTAATTTCCTTTACATAATTTTCCATACCATCAAACATGAAATAATCAAAAGGTACCCCTGGAAAGTCGCAAACTAGAAGGAGGAAACAAAATCAGAAACTATAATTAACAAATGCCATAAAATTAAAAGGTTGGTTGGAAAACCCACCTGGCTTGAAGGTTTTGCGACCACTGAAAGTGTGCAAGTTGCTTTTTATTTTTTTTAGCAGAACTCCACAAACCCGAAGAGGGATGGCCAGATTAAGAAATTGCTGATGAAACTCAAAATTTCTATTTCTATCTTATTACTTCATTCAGTGTTTGATTCAGAAAGAAGGGCAGTAGCAAATAGGTTGATATCCTAGTCATAGTGCAATTGTACCTCATCTCTGTATGGCCATTGGGGTTCTGCCAGCCGTGATTTGCAAAATCCCAACCTTGTAGGAGCCAATCATCGCAGAAATCAGGATTCTGACTCATGGCCCACATTGAATATGGCTGGACCCATTTGACTATTTTGAGTATTGCTTACTGCTTACACGTGTAATAAGCTTACTCTCACGTTCATTCGAGGCAGGGGATGGTTTAGAGTTTCCGGTAAAATTCAGTTCATTTTAGTGGTCGGGAATGTTTTTTTTTTTTGGAAAAAAATTATTTTCTGTTCTTATATAGAAATATAAAGTTATGTTTAAAATATTTGTTAATAAAAATTATTTTCTGTTTTCATAAAAGAAATAAATTAATATTTAGATAAAACAGAAATAATAAGTTACAAAACACCTTTTTTTAATTAAAAAATTAGAGTTTTTTTTTAAAGAAACATGAACAATAATTTTAAATCGTTGCCTGTACCTGAGTTTTAGCTTGTAATCTAGAAAATGAAGAATCATATTTTCTATTTTTGATTATTTAAACATATTTTTTATATTTTACAAAGTTTTAGAAAATAAATTTAAATTACAATTCAATTTCCTATAACTAGTACCAAAATTTTTCCAAGAATGGAAGTGAAAAATGAAGTGATGGAAGATGTATAATCAAATTTGAGAGCCGAGTATTTGGAGAGCTCGAACTTGATTAAAGATAAAGGAGTTCCAGCTTCAACTCATGAAGCGTGAAGAACGAATACTGAATCTCAAACTAGGCTCCAAGAGAAAATGAGCTTCAATGATCTAAGCTTAAACACACTCTCCTTTGGTGGAATGCAATGATTTAAACTAGAATGGAAAGGACTTTACAAAGATATGTAATTGAATAGAATGAAAAGGTAGACTACTTTGATATTTTGTGAGTTTTTATAAAAATTTAGAAAAGTTATGAAATTTATAATTTTTTTTACAAATAATTATAAGTGTGTATGAATTTTATATGTAATAAATACATAAAAAAAGTTATATAAAAACTTATTTTTATTTTTATATAAAACTTATAACTCTAAGTGAAAAATTGAAAAAAATATAATTTTTTTTTCATAAATGTTACGAGAATACTTCTTGTATGTATATATATATATATATATATATATATATTTAAAACACGAATCAAAATTAAACTTGTTAAAGCGAGCTAATCCAATCTTATAGAATTAATTCAACAGGACAAAAATTATATATTAGATTATTCTCATGTCAAATTACTTTTTTATTGAATCAAGTTGAGATTAGATTGTTATAATATCAATTTCAATCTTATGTTGACATTTATCATGCGATCCCAAATAGATTAAATAATATATTATATTTTAAATATTAATTTCATAAAATTAATTAATTAAAATCAAATATAATTATTATTACTAGTATTATTATCATCATCATCATTATTAAATATAATTATATATTATTATTATTATCACTTAAAAACTGGTACCTTTTATTAAAAATATCATAGTCAATTTCTCTTTTGTATTATGATTATTGGTATCTCTTATTTATTTATTAATATATTATTTCTTTATTTATTTATATTAATTAATTTATATAATATTATACTAGGTTTCAATTTTTATAACAATTTTTGACACAATTTTATTTATTGAATTTTCTTTTAATTTTATTAAAATTAAATATAATTATTTATTTTAATAAATTTATATAATATAAATTGACAATATTAAATACATAAACTTATTAAACATTGAAATTTTTCAATATTATTTTAATATATAATTTTAATATTTTAAAATTATAATTTAAATATATATACCAACATTAATTAACTAACTCTATATTATTTATTATATATTGTTAGACTAACAAGTTAACTCATTAGTTTGATAGAATTAGGTTAATAAACTAATTCATTAACTCAATGGATTAACACTTACTTGTCCTAGATTTTTGTCAGATTAGATTATTTTAGCTCAAGTCCTCACCAAGCTTAGTTATTATTCTCATTTTCTATATCAATTACAATTTTAGATCAGACAAAATTATCTAAATTTTAGATTAACTCATTAAACCTAATTCATTTTGACATTTCTGATCCAAATATAATCCTTGATATGTTTGGTATATTAAATTAAATATAATGAATCCTAGTACAATACAATAAAATAATCATCTTACATATAATAAAATATATTTTTTTGGTGATTTAAGGGCAAGAGCCAAAAAGAAACAATAAAATATATATCTTGTTACTTCATTCTAGCTTCAAAATCAATGTTACGAAAATCGAATCGAATTGGTCGATTCAATAAAAAAAAAATCGTAAACGTGTCATGGAACTAGTTTGGTTGCCCTTAAAAGTCGGTAAACCAGTGACAAACTGTTTAACTTATGTGAATTGATCACAGTTCATACCATTGAATCGTTTTTTTTAATGAAATTTGCTCATTTTAAAAAATAATTTTAGATATATATTAAAGCTTAATGTCCCAAATAGTAAAAAAATAACCTCATTTTCTATGGATATAAGTCACATAACAAAAAACATTTGTTCAATATACGTCTTTTTGTAATAATTTAAATTATAAAATTGTCTCAATATTAAATTATTTGATATGATTTGAGTTATTTTCATATTTATATGTATAAATTTAATTTTATGTGATAATTAATTATTTTTTTATTATTATATATATTATATTTTTAATATATATTAAAATCCCAATTTAACCTTGATGATAATATTAAATCTTAAGTGTTCATTAGACTAGTCCAATTTTAAAATATTATTTGAAACTCTGCAAAACACTAAGGTTGAGTAATGAGAGGTGCAATTTAGAGAGCCTTGAGCCTGCAAAACAGAAAGTCAGTCTTACACAGTAAAAGTGATCTACTGAGCACACTCTAATGCCTAAGTCAGTATTTAAGCAGAATTTTGAGTAATATATGAAGATGAAGGTAAAAAGTGAATACTGGGTGGTTTATATAGGCATCGAGCACACCAATCAGCGTGCCTCTAGGATAATGGCTTGTGACAACGTGTCATCAGCACATTGAAAATGCTCATGAAAATCTCACTAGGCAGTTAGTGCTATCACATTGTTTACATTAGCCTAATCACGTTTTTTGTCATCAACTAGTTAAGATGGTTGGTTCACATAACCTTCCTTGACATGTCCTAGGTTGTTCAACCACCGGAGAAGTCGATTGTCTAGGGGTTTCTAAGCTAAGCGATTCCACCAACCCTTGGCTAGTTGACTGTTGGTCGAACGACCGAAGATTGGCTAAACTGGGTTGTGTCGCTTGGCCCCTTTCCTGCTCAGGAGTCTCCTAAATGACTTTACCAAGAGTCCTCTCATTTTCCTATGCTACTTACCATGTTACTGCTACCTTAAATGCCAATAATCATGACTTATTGTCCCAAGAGACCTTGAGACCCATAATGACCACCTGAATGACCTGAATCACCATCTAGTCCATTGATTTTGATCATCTATAGCCGTTAGATCTGCCTTCGCTTCTCTATAAAAGCCAGCCATAAGCCTTCCACTTTTTCTGCTTTACGATCTCACTCTTCTCCTTCTGCTAGCCTGCTCCTTACTTTGCCCTTGCCTTTTTCCAACCTTACTCTAGAGGTCTCCCAGGCCATTGCTTCTGTTGTTGCTACTTCTGACTGGCTATTGGTTTTTTTCCAGGTACAAGCTCTATCTTTATTCCTCTTTTATGTTTTAACATAGCCTTTCTTTCTTTCTTTTTTTTTTACATTCTTTTTTGTTGTTGTGCCGATTGCGGCGGTTCACCTCCTGCCCTAACTTCGAATTTTATACTTTGCTGCATCCATGCCCTACCTTGGGTTGCACCGGAGAGACCGATGCCTCCTTCTTTTGCTATTTCTCCCTTGGGACCTGAATTGTCATTTGACCCATTGTATTCAATTGTCTTTCCTATTTATTTTGCCTTTAATCATTTTCCCTTTTTTTTCTTTTTAAGGTAGGTCTTACCATTGTGTTTTCTTTCCTTCATGTCTGGTAAACTGTGTGACCTTGTTGACTTGTCATCAAACTCTGATTCTTCCTTGGACCTCCACGAATACTCCCTTGAAAAGATTATTTTCAACTTTTCCCTTCCATTTTGATTGATCATGGCTAACTGGTCTCCAGACGAGCAAGGAATTGAACAAGCTCATCTCATAGATGTTGCACTAGAAAGTCTTAGGGACATCCACCCTGATGTGAAGTTTGTAGTTGTTTCTGTTGAGTGGCAGGATCTAAGCGTGATCTAGGAATTAGTGAAAGATCCATATTTTGGAAGAATTTATTGAAGGTATTGTTTTTTAGCCCCCTCTGGAAGACAAATAGGTTTACTGCTATGATACTTCCTCTTTTTTGATGTTCTATAAGGATGTAGTCAATTGACTCCACGTTTGCCCTCTTTTCACTGCCTTCTAAGTGTTCTTTGCACCATAGACATTTGTCTTTCTTAACTGACTTGGAATGCTTGGGCATTTCTAACCTATTTTGAAGTACTGAGAGCTTGCATTCAACTCAAGCCTATTGCCAAATCCTTTTTTTTTCTTCTCCTACTCAAAGCATAAGACTGGGGGTTAGGTACACTTCCTTTAATGCCCTGATCGAGTGATTCTAGAGAACATGTTTACTAGTGTTTGCACCTTGAAGCACTCATTTTTCAATGTTCGAGCTGCCAAAAGGTCGCACCCCTTCTTCCTCGATGACAGTGAGCCAACTTATCTTGTCAAGTGAACTAAATCTCTAAAACTATCATTAGGCCATGCCTTCAAAGATTTTTCAATCATTAAGCAAGATCTTGTAATTCACTTTCTAGCCCTAGAATCATTCGACACTTAAGTCATTCTTCGTATGTGTTATAGGTATTTTCAGGATTGAGTGGAATGAACTAGTAAAGGCCTAATGGACTAGAATAGGATAAAGGTACGGCCCAATCTAGAATGAGGTCACTGAAGCCAGATAGCAGATCACACGGCGTGAGCTCGAAGCCTTCAGCAGACCAAGACTGCAATAAGCTCCCCCCGGCATAATTGAGAATAGCTAATGTTTGATAGGTAGTCTAAACACTTCCAACTTGCAAATCAACCTCCAAAGTCTGACAATGATTTGTCTCACATTTATTACCTGATGCCTAGCATTTATTGCTTAATACAGATGTAATAATAGTTTTACAATGACAAATTACGACTTGTAACCTTTCCAGCTCCTATAAATAGGAGAAGAGTCCATTATAACAAGATATGAAAAAATATATGTAGAAACTCTGTTGAAATAGAGATAGAATCACCAACATTGTAAAACCAAGTAGAGAAACAAACTCAAAAGCAAATACAATCACTGTGGACTTAGGAACCATATTGGCTTTAGCCGAACCATGGTAAAACCCTGTGTGTTCTTTTTACTCTTCTTCTTCTTGCTTTTGTTGTCTCTCCACACTTTCATGACTCATACAGCAGTTTAGGTTCCAAAACCCTTGGTTGACTGATTATCGAAATCAACTGTCAACAGTATATGACTTTAAACTTCATCATTTATTACTTGCTTTATCATTTTATTTGTCTTTTGCTTTTATTTTCCGATTGCTGGTTAATCGATACAAGGATAGAAATTCACCGCTTGAAAATAGACTTAAAATGGATGGTTGAGATTTATGTCTGAGCCTATGCCAAGGAAAAGCCCACTGTACCACCCATAGCCCAAATCAAGCCAGCCCCCTCGATTGACATTGCATGTAGCTCCTCTTCCTCAGATTAATCAATCGTCATCCTTAGCCATGGCAAAACACTAGCCACAAGGAAGCGCAAAGTTTCTGAAGAAGCTAGTAAGGGCAAGGGCAAGGGCAAGCAACCAAGTCCACCTGATATTTTCGCTCCTCCCGCAAAGAAGATTAAGGTGGGTAACTAGAAGAAGATTCTACCAATTGACTCTCCTGAAGGAAATAACCTACCCTTTGATACCATAAACAACTTATGGTATAAAGATGCTGACTATGGAGTGTACTTGCATAATCAACTACTTCTCCCCCATGACCACAATTGTGTCGATAAGTTCATCCTTGACTACAGCCCTCTACACATGCTAAAAGCCAGTGCTACTCAAATGGCTCATGCTCTTGCAAATATGCTGGCTACCATTCCTGCCTTTGACCTGAATTAAAAAGAGTTGGCAAAAGGCAACTCCTCTACTATTTAAGAACTGCAGAAAAACTTGGAAGCCAAGTCACAAGAAGTGGCCGATCGAGATAAAAGTATTGTTGACCTGAATGCCTTCATAGCTGAACTAGTAAAAGATTAGGATGTTTTATTCTTCTGAAATGAGGCATTGGCTTCCAAACAGACTGCTTTGATGCAAAAGAATGATAATTTGGTCAAGGAGCTAGAAGTTGAATGGTAGGCTTGGGAGGATCATGAGGTTGCCTTCTAGAAAGAACTCATGGTTACAGCATAAAAAGACAAATACCTTAGCTTTCCAGTGATGTAGTTAGGGTTTAAAAGTGCTGTCAACCAGATTCAACACTTCAACCCAAGCATCATCTTGGATCTATCTTGGCTTTAGCAGGCAAGACTTTGGAGGATTTGCTACAAAGCATGTCGAAGGAGTAGCCGTTGATACTTCTATTATTGTTATTGTTTTTTTTATGTCTTTGTACCTCCTTACAAATTTTAATGACTCAACCTTTTCCTTTCACCTTATATCTTTTAGGCTTCCAATGGACCAATGTATTTTATTAGCTATTCTATTATAATCTAAGGCCCTTAACGAGCCACCTCATTCTGTCAAATGACCCTACTTTATGTTTTCCACTCAAAATTCCCTATCTTTTATTATTCTATGTGAAGATTGCCAAGTGGTTATATCTATATTTTTATTAGGCTTTCACCTTTGTGTATATTCAAATGTCTTTTTGAGGAATTGAGTCTTGGCACATTTGATATTATCATGTGTATTTTTCGATTGTGCTAGAGGACTCACCTGGATCGAAAATCTTGATCGAATTTTCATTTGTACTAGAGGATATGCTTAGACTGAGGGATCTACTCATATTTTGTTTATACTGGGAGATCTGCTCGAATATTGTTTGTACCGGGGGATTTGCCTAGATTAAAAGATCTACTCAGATTTTATTTGTATCAGGGGATTTGTCCAGACCAAGGGCTCTGCTTGGATTTTGTTTGTACCAAGGATCCACTTAAGTCAAGGGATTTGCTCAAATTTTGTTTGCACCAAGGGATCTACCCAAGTCCAGGGATCTACTTGGATTTCTAAGACGTGACATAATTTCTTTTCATTTCTTCATGCTGGATACATTAAATGCTACTCAAGCGGCTATACTTGCATATGATATCATTTCAAATGCATAACGTTCTACATTCAGGGAAAAGGTTTCCTTTGTATGGTTTTTGGGTGGTATATGCCATTGAGGAGGTTTTTCTATGCTCTGAATAGCCTTTTCCTTTATTGAAAGCTTTAATCTTACTGTTTTACTCGTAACTTTGATAATCTTTGTCTTATAATATTGTTTTGTGACTAGGCAATTTCTCTTTTTTTTTATTAGCATGTTTAGCTTTTCCCTCCTCATTTCTTCATTTTCCTACTGTTCATATGCTCCCTCCTTTTGGAGCACCATCTCAATTCGATTGGGAGCATAGTTTCACTCCCATAAGCAAGCCTGAAAGGGGTTTCACCCATAGCTGAGTGAACGGTGGTTCTGTATGACCACAAAATACTTGGTAACTCCTTTACCGATCTCCCCTTTGCCTTATCTAGCCTTTTGTGCAATCCTTCTAAAATGATCTTGTTTGCTAACTCAGCTTGTTCATTCAACTAAGGATGCTCAATAGAAGTGAATCTTTGCTTGATTCCTAATCTTCAATTCACAACATGTGAGACTTCATTTTTTTTTATGTAAGATATGAAGAAGAGAATATACCTTTGACAAAAATCTTGAAAATTACTACTAGCAAACTGCTTCCCATTATCCAATATGATGGTGGCCAGGAAGACATACCTGACAGATGCCGTTATCGAGCTTCTTATAACGAAATTTATGATTTCAAAGTTTTACTTATAGATGATGTTTTCTCAATTTTTGTACATTATTTGAAGTTATGGTTATAAGTGATTCTGCCTTTATCCATTTAGTGAAATAATCAACCGCCACCACCACATGATTTGATTGGCCAAGAGCTAACGAGAAAGGGCTTAACAAATCAATGCCCCACTAGTCAAATGGTCAGGGAGTGAAGATGGACATTTGTTCAATGGTTGGTTGCCTTTAAACCTTTGCAAATCTTTGGCATTTTTCACAACTTTGTACTCATTTCAAAGCCTCTTGTTTCACTTTTGGCCAAAAATACCCTAATTGAATGGCCTTTAGTCCAACCACCATTCCCATCACATGGGACCTACAAATGCCTTCATGAATCTCTAATCGAGCTTCTCGAGGCCGTCAAATTAGTAATTTATAAAACCGGATTACTCTACTCTACTTGTAGCATAGAGCAACACCAGGTCGAATCTAAGGACCATTTATGGATGTTATCAATCTAATTAGGAGATGAAAATTGGCGGGGGGTTGGACGAAATTAAACTAACCTATACTAACATAAACTACACAGCAAAACAGAAATAAAAACTATAATAAACACACAAACAACTAGCTAAGGGAACTAGCTCAACTTGAGTCCAATGCTTCCTAGATCACTAAACATGCATTCAATCATTGAA
>JANHAO010017923.1:0-13790 GCA_026873985.1 Saraca asoca
GGTTCCTTTCTGCAAGAAATATAACATTGAACCCCGTGCACCAGAGTGGTACTTTGCCCAGAAGATTGACTACTTGAAGGACAAGGTTCAAACATCATTTGTCAAAGATCGTAGAGCCATGAAGGTAGGAGTTTTTAGCTTATAAATGAATTATCCATTTATCTTTCTCTTTGTGTTTGTGTCATTGTTTCCTTAAGGGTATCTGTTTATGTTCCTTCTATATTTGCTTCACAGAGAGAATATGAAGAATTTAAAGTCCGTATCAATGGACTTGTTGCAAAAGCACAGAAAATTCCGGAAGAAGGTTGGGTCATGCAAGATGGAACACCATGGCCTGGAAACAACACTAGAGACCATCCAGGAATGATACAGGTAATTTCATTTTCAAGTTAATTGATCTTTTGCGGTGAAGATTTCATTATCAGCTTTGAAAATATCTGTTAAAGTTTCATCTGCCTAGATGGAATGACGAAATCATGTATACTGACTGCCACTACCGAACACTATTTTTAGAGATTATCTGTGTCTTTTCTATAGGTTTTTCCCTTTTTTTTTCCCATCTGGAAAATTCATGAAATGCAAATGACCCCCAATGCTTGTATTTCTTAACTACAGGTTTTCTTGGGCCAAAGTGGAGGACTTGACACTGACGGTAATGAACTACCACGTTTGGTCTATGTTTCACGTGAAAAGCGTCCTGGGTTCCAACATCACAAGAAGGCTGGTGCCATGAATGCACTTGTAAGTGGCTTACAATAGGAATGTGAAAGTTGTTTATGTTGACACTTGTTATCTCACTTATGTCTATTAATGTAACTTGCAGGTTCGAGTATCTGCTGTCCTAACTAATGGACCTTTCTTATTGAATCTTGATTGTGATCACTACATTAACAACAGCAAGGCCTTGAGGGAAGCTATGTGTTTTATGATGGATCCCAACCTTGGAAAACATGTTTGTTATGTTCAGTTTCCACAGAGGTTTGATGGTATTGACAAGAATGATCGATATGCCAATCGTAACACTGTCTTCTTTGATGTGAGTACTTTTATCAATTGCCTTACTATTTTCATATTATGTGACTTCATGAAATGCTAGGATATATTTATCATGTGTTATTCATTGCTACTTTTCGTATATGTGACTTAAGTCTTTGTGATACTTATTTTTCCTATAATGTTAATTCCTGCATGACAGATAAACTTGAGAGGCTTGGATGGTATTCAAGGCCCTGTTTATGTCGGTACGGGGTGCGTCTTCAATAGAACGGCATTATATGGTTATGAACCCCCTGTCAAACCCAAGCATAAGAAACCTGGGTTGCTGAATTCACTTTGTGGTGGAGATCGAAAGAAGAAATCAAAATCTAGTAAGAAAGGCTCAGACAAGAAGAAATCTAACAAGCATGCTGACCCTACTGTGCCCATCTTCAGTCTAGAGGATATAGAAGAAGGGGTGGAAGGTAAATCTTTTGATTTTTTTTTTTTTTTTTAAATTTGTTCTTTATGTCCATTTCATTGATAGGTTCACTGTTCAAGGTTGTTCTTGGGACATTTTTTTTGAAAAATAAATAGATAAAAAAGTTCAAATATTAGTTGGTGATGATTATGATATCTATTTCTATTGCTGAAAAGATGACTAGCTTGCTTTCTTGATTCTAGTGCGGGAACTGTGTTGTTTGTACTATTTTAAGTCGACCGAATCATCTCTTATACTTTCTTTACCAATGAACCCTATATGCACGTTCACTTTTGTCGTAGAAATCCTTCAATGTATACTTCGCACTTAAGAGCCCTTTGTTTTTTCTTAGGAAGTTAGTTCTTAGCATCTATACAATTTTGTATTTAGGGTCTGGATTTGATGATGAGAAGACACTTCTTATGTCACAAATGAGCCTCGAGAAAAGGTTTGGTCAGTCTGCTGTTTTTGTTGCCTCTACACTTATGGAGAATGGTGGTGTACCCCAGTCTGCCACTCCAGAAACTCTTCTTAAGGAGGCCATTCATGTTATCAGTTGTGGTTATGAGGACAAAACAGATTGGGGGACTGAGGTATGTATATATATATATATATATATATATATATTTGTTATATTTGATGTTCTTTAGGTTTCTTTTCTATTCCCAGTCACCTTACATTATTGGCAGCAGTTAGTTTGTTCGGAGACCACAAATCCTATATGCAAGCACTTAATGTTGCAACACTATAAATTAAGAACGGATGCAACTTTAGGCAAGATTGCACTTTATGATATTACTAGACGTAGGGGAAGATAGAGCCAACTAGATGGGTATTTGTTCTGTTTGGTTTTAGCATTGCGTGCTTGAGGAATTAGAAGCCTTCTCTTCAATGGACTTTGATCTAGTTGTAAGAGTGCATTTGTTTTGATGGAAAATATGTACGAATAGAAGAAAGGGCACAATATGCACGGATACAAGCAAGCAATTTTCATGCCACCTATATATCTCGTGATTGAGGCCATGGCAATAGGGGGAAACAGCTTCTGCTCAAGAGCGGTGTATGTTGTTTTCCGCCATGCAACTCCACATGTAACATTGAGTAAACAGAACATTTTGTGATCTTAATTGTTTGTAACTATAAATACAAGTAAATGATATATTTTTCTTTTGGAAGATGTTTCTGGCAAAACAGACTCTAAATTATTACTTGAGAGCATGCCTTGACTTGTTTTCGTGTCTCAACCTTCCTTTTGTTGTTTTTATTTTTCAAAATGTGGGGTGCCTGTGTTATCCACTTTTGGTATTTGAAAAAGTTGATGTGGTTATTTAAGTATCTTCAAAGATAATCATTTGTTGTCTTTCTTTGTCACAGATTGGATGGATCTATGGTTCTGTAACAGAAGATATTCTTACTGGATTTAAGATGCATGCTCGTGGGTGGCGGTCTGTGTACTGCATGCCCAAGCTGCCAGCATTTAAAGGTTCTGCTCCTATCAATCTTTCAGATCGTCTGAACCAAGTGCTTCGATGGGCTCTGGGTTCTGTGGAAATTCTTCTAAGTCGGCATTGTCCCATCTGGTATGGTTATAATGGCAGGCTGAAATGGCTTGAGAGGTTTGCGTATGTAAACACTACGATCTATCCGGTCACCGCCATTCCCCTTGTCTTGTATTGTACATTGCCTGCCGTCTGTCTCCTGACCAACAAGTTCATTATTCCACAGGTCTGTTTCCTTTATTATAACTAGATAACAGCATTTTAATTACAATCTTAATACGTATTTTTCCCTTTATTTTTCTTCTACATTTTGCTGCTTCAACAACGTTTGTGTGGAATATTATGCCGGGAAAAAAGAGATAATTGCTTTTGGTGTTTTTATTTTCTGTTCTAAGGAAAAAAATGTTTTTCAAGTATAAAATATGCAAACAACTTTTCAATACAAAAAATTCTGTTCAAAATCACTTCTAGACACAACTGAGGGAACAACTTTCAGAACACAATAAATACAGGAATGCAATTAATGAGGTTAGAAAAGTTCATATATTTATGAAACTAATGATGAGAGGTGGTTGTTTTTGGTGTTTTCTAAATTCCTACAAGAAACAACCCAAAACGTCATTTTTAATGTTTTTTAATTTCTTGCTCTAGAGAACAATTCTAAAGAAATCCTTCAAGTTCACAGACTAAATTCTAACCTTGATTTGTGTTGCTTGCACTTGCAGATTAGTAACGTTGCTAGTATATGGTTTATCTCCCTCTTTATTTCCATCTTTGCAACCGGTATCCTCGAGATGAGGTGGAGTGGTGTAGGAATCGACGAGTGGTGGAGAAACGAACAATTCTGGGTTATTGGTGGTGTTTCAGCCCATCTCTTCGCCGTGTTCCAAGGTTTACTCAAAGTGCTTGCCGGTATTGACACCAACTTCACTGTCACCTCTAAGGCATCCGACGAAGAGGGAGACTTTGCCGAACTCTACATGTTCAAATGGACAACCCTCCTAATTCCTCCCACAACCCTACTCATCATCAACTTGGTGGGGGTTGTTGCAGGCATCTCCTATGCCATTAACAGTGGTTACCAATCATGGGGTCCACTCTTTGGTAAACTTTTCTTTGCATTTTGGGTGATTATCCATCTTTACCCCTTCCTCAAAGGTCTCATGGGACGCCAGAACCGGACGCCAACCATCGTGGTGGTTTGGTCAATTCTGCTTGCATCCATTTTCTCTTTGTTATGGGTCAGAATTGATCCATTTACAACAAGAGTGACTGGTCCTGATGTTGAGCAGTGTGGAATCAACTGCTAGAGAAATAAAGAACTGGTAGATTGAATTGAGTCTACTGTTGTTGACTTAAATTAGATCCACAAAAGAGACAAGCCTGAGGTGTGGAAATGTTGTGATTGGCTTGTAATTTTTATTTTTATTTTTATTGTTGTTTTTATAACTTGTCTATGTATGTTTAAATTATGTGCAGTTGATTGTAGATAAAGTAGTTAAATTAAAAATTAAATTGTGTAAGGTTATAATTTTTTATAACACTTGGAATATACCTTAATGGTTTATAGAGGAACTATTAAAGTTATCAATCAACCTAGTCCTGTACCTTAAATCGCATTGGTATTTGTTTTGCTTAAGTTTGCGACAGACTTGTGTTCGACTCTGTTGCAGACAATAGTGTTCATTTGGCATGACTTTTTGATCATTTCAATTAGAGGCACCCCTTCAGCCAGTCAGGCATTTGGCATTCTTATGCATTATTGACATTTTTAGCTAACATGGCTGATTCGCAGTAGGACAAATTGACAGTGGTCTTGTTATCACGATGAAAGGAAAAAGAGAACGAACCTTTGAATCTTTTTGCTGCGGGGAAAGTCCATGTGTTTCATTCTTTGGTAGGCTATCAATCTGTTGTAAGCACCAATTAACCTAAAATTTGAGAATAGTTACTGCATATTCTAAAGTCATCTCTTGTAAGTACCAAGCAACCATAAATTTGAAGATAGTTAATACTTATTTTGGTTATGTTTGGGAAATAACTTTCTGATTAGCATTTAGTAGATTTGGGTGTTTTAATGGATTGATTAGCCAGTCAATCCGTCATTTTTTATGTTTGATGAATAGTGGTTTAAATAAACCAATTAGCCTTTAATTCACCAATTACAAAAAGTTGAGAAATTCATTATTTTTTTTATCAGTGGATTTACATTTAACATGCAAAATCATAACTTATATAATTAATTACACCCTTGCCTTTGGTAAATATAAACTAAACCTTTTTTTTTATATCACAAGTTGTAAAGTTATTTTTTTATGTAAAATTATCTATTTCTTAAAAGAAAATCTAATAAATATAATTATTTGTTTCTTAAAAGAAAATCTAATAAATAATAAATTATTGTGATTTATTTCTTAAAAGAGAATAAATTTTATAAATATTATATTCATCTAGATGTTCATGAAATCATTTTGATTTATCTACAAGTTATTATGAGTTATCTTAGTTGAGCTTATCTCTAATTCTCTCTTTAGGCTTGAAGCCCTATATATGGATGATTGTAATAGTGATTCTATACAATTGTAAATAAGAAAAAACTTCTTTCATATTATTCTGATTCTTCTCATCTATCTTTCTAGTATTCTTATTTTAGTGTTATAGCATGTTATCAAATACAAAATTCTTTTATTTTAAGTTTTTAGGTTTAGGTAAGAGAATGAGATTTCCCTTTAAATTCATTTTTCTACAATATGATTTATATGTTATATTATACCATTTACTTTTGGTTGTTGTTTTTATAATCTGTGATTTGTGCTAAATTTGTCATGCAAAAGGAAACAAATAATAAATTTGATGCGCTATATTGTAGTTATATGAAAGAACTTTTTGATTTTTTATTGACTTATGTACATAGATTTCCTTGCATAATTACTCATTGACGTTGTGAATCTGTTAGGAGAATGTAATATATGACATTTTTTGTTTGTCAACTTGTACATTTTTATGCTAATTTCCTCATCCACATTACACATCATATCTTTGTGGGATCTTATATATATGAACTTTTATGTTCATAATAAAAAAATTTTGATTATGTCTTTCCGATTCGTTATTAAGTTGTGATTAGATTTTTTTTTTTTTTTACTCTTAGCTCTTGATGTTATTATGCATGATGTAAACTATTTTTCATATTTTGACATCGTATAACTAAAAGTTAATGTGATAGTTTTTAAAGATTGAAATAAAGGCTATAGTGAATCAAAAGTTCATTAGACAAAATATTTTGAATTATGCAGAACCTGAAGTGGTCAAAATATTTTGAATTACTTTTATATTTAATTGGTCTCAAAGTACTAATAAGAAGAGGCCTAAAATATTCTATTATTTTATATTTATGACTGCACACAAAGTAATATATTGATTAAAACTAAGATATACCTAAATGCTTATAATCCATTCCATGAAATGAATGTGACAATCCAAAGAATTTTGACACTTGATTTTTGAAAGTGAATGCCTTGTTTATAGAAAATTTTGGTGTCAAATAACTATTGAGTTAGGTAAGATATTTGGTATGACAAGTTATGACTATCATATTTTTATGGAAAGATTACTTCCTATTGCCTTTTCAATACTCCTTAATCCTGTATGAAAAGCCTTAATTGAGTTGAGACAATTCTTCAGGAAATTATGCTGAACAGTCTTAGGAGGGGCTTCTCAAGTATTGTGAGGACCCTAAATTGAAGTTCATGTCCAAGCGAAATAAGATGAACAAGGCCTCAAATGCAGTTAGACAGGGTTCCTCCTTGCATACTAGCATATCCACTCCTATAACAGAGCATCGGTTGTACATGATAACTTTATTTAAACTCAATGTTTTTTTTTGTCATATACATTGTTGTAGTCAAGCTCATACCAAAATCCATACTATTCATAAAAATTTTCATGTTGTGTAAATAGTTAAGACTCGAGTCTAGCCATGCATAGATAACTTATTCTACTACACCTATATTCAAAGAGATTGCTAGTGAATCTCACCTTGAGTTGTACAGTCCTATGTAAGCAACTTCTTTTAACTTGTATTTTTGTTATTGTTATGGGTATTTTCTGGCACTATGTGAAATAGGCTAACAAAGGCCTAACAACAGAGAGTCCAAATAAGAGAGCCTAAACCACCCAAAAGCTAAAATCACTTAAGGGTACCAAATTGCTGGCTATAAGCTTAGCACAAAGCAAGGCAGAGCCCTCAGCTCGTTAGAAATGAGCCCTGGCTCGTATAGCTAACAATTCATCTTGTGCGAGCTCTCATCACCAAATACAAGCTCGATGTCGCAAGTCAAAGACCAGCAGCGACCCCAGAACAGAAGTCCTGACTCGTGGGACGTGACATCTTATGCAACTAAAAGCTCATTGTGGGTGAACCTGAAGTAGGCACTCTCTCAGATCTAACTTGTGGGGCTAATATGCAAGAAATAGCTTACAGGGCCCACGCGCAGAAAACAGTCTGCAGAAATTGATTTACAGAAATCATACTTATCAAATATATTTATTATTTGATTTAATACATTTATAATTAAGTAAATTACACTTGTAACCCTTCCTGTTTCCATAAATAGGGGGATAGATCATTGTAGGAAGTAAGTAAAAAAGACATATTGTAACTCTGTCAAATTTTTCAGATAAATAAAATAATACTATGGATGTAAGGACCAGTACTGTCTGATTTTAGCCAAATTACATTAAAAAGCATCTGGTGTCCATCTTACTTTTCCTCTATCTCCTTGCTTTTACCATTTTCCTATACTTCTCTGATCGAATTGTAGCTTCAGGATACAAGAACTATTCTTGTTGACCAAGATTTGAGGCATACCAAATCTCACTATCAACAATTATAATATTAAATAATTAATTATTTTAATTTATAGGAGAACTTCAACAAATAAAAGAAGGACTTGGCAAAAACTCAAACATAGGTAGGTCTTAAGGGCTTCAGGGAGATGGTTGGTGAGGTGGCTCAACCATCTAATCGTGATTTGTGAGTGAACATTGTGAATAAGATGAAGAAGGGATGTGTCTACGAGTTGGGGTCTAAGGCCATCATAAGGATAGCTGCATCGATCGCTGCATTTTATTTTGAGAGTATGCCATTTGCTGTGATGTAGTAGCTCATTTGTAATGTTGCCGAGATGCACCATCAGATGCATGCCATTTGCTCTCAGACGGAGTAGATTTTACAAACTCAATATTAGTAACAACAAAACCAGCATCTAGCACCTCCTCCTCCATATCATCCTCATTCATATAGCTACCACTAGCCCTATACATACTACCAGTAGCTCCTTGCTTATATGTATCTACCACCACTGCACCACCATTATAGCTGATTTGACCATCATTAGTTGGAGGTATTGAATGCATTATTGGTTAACAATAGTAGTAGGAGGATGCTACATGGGATCAGAAGACTGATGAATTCCTCTCTGATCTTGGGTTGTAGTTATGTTTTTATGTATTTTGTTTGAATAATATGTTTTTATACATCATTTGATTTGAATAATATAATTTATGAATTATTTGACTAATTTTTAAATAATAATAACTATTTATATGCATTATATGTTTAATTTTTTATTATTAATTAAATATTGATGTTTAGAAATTAAAATTAAAAATATTAAATTAATTTTCAAAGGAATTTTGAGGTTAATTAATCAACAAAGATTATTTTAAAAAAAATAATTTTAACAAAAAATTTTATTTATTCCGATTGTTTTTTGATAATTTTTACAATGAAATTTTTGATGGATAAATGAGAAAAAATAAATTTTATGAAAAAACTGTCTCCTCAAAAGTTTGAAAAATAAAAGAAAGAAAATAAAAAAATTGATGAAAATTTTTTATGAAAAAAAAAGTCATGTAAGTGCCAGTTGGCGAGATGTATGCAACAATTAAATCACCTGGCGACACGTCATCTTCTTCCATTAATATTTAGATGGACTATTGACGAAAGAACTAAAGCTATATTGATTAAATATTTAAAAGGACTAAAATAGAATATTTTAAATTAAGAAATAAAAATCAATTAAAAATAATAATAGGACAAAAAATACATTTAAATCATATTTTTTTTTTATATTCACTCATAGAAGGAAAATTATATCTAGTGCCACTTCTTTCTGTCTGGCACAAGGAAGACAAGGTCAATTTCTTAAACAAGAGAGTACAAAAGTATAACTAGATCAAATTTTAAAGAAGGACATGATATATTTATCTTTTTTTTTTATCAAATAAGAATTTTAATTATTTATCAAATAAGTTTTTTTTAATATAAATAGGTATATTAGTCATGGATTTAACTGTTTAAGATATAAAGGTTATGAATAGTGATGAAGGAAGCAAAGTCATATGAATTCTAATTCTATAATCTTGTTATTATAAGGAAGATTTCTCTTGCCATGTAATTTTATTTCTTTTACTTGACTAAGATGTTTTTTCTTCCTTAAATTAATTGTGTGCGCTCTCTTATTGATTTGTGCGATTGTTTGTTTTAGATCTTTTTTTTTTTTTTTTTGCCTTCCCGATATGAGCAAAATGAAATAGATTGTGTTTTATTATGACACCTTATCCAGCTTGTTATTGATGGCAACATTGACAAAAACAAAGACAATAAAACTATTCACATATTTTTTGGCCATTTAAATTTTCTTGAAAAGCTAAAATATTCGGAAATATCAGCAGGACGAAAGCATCATGATAAAATTGCAAAACAACCACTGCATTTTCGTAAAAATTTGTCAGGTGTTTCATTTATAATACATATTTTTATTTTCACTCAATAAATAAATGTCAATTATCAACTTTATTTTCTATTTATCGATTTCATAGAATTTACTTTATTAAAAATTTAATTTTTCAATATGTCAGATATCAAAAATTATAAAAAAAATTAATAATTCATCTTCATTTATTGGAAGAAGTAAGAACATATATTATAATTAATATGTATAAGAAGTTCTTCATTTCTATTGCACTACACACAAAAACTTCTTATATCTTTTTAATATATATTACATGTGTCTGTACTCCATCTAATACACCCAATGGCCATTAATTGTAGAAATGAAAGGAAAATGGAGATATAAAGGTCCAAATGCAAACTACACTATTTTGATTTGATAAAATAAAATGAAAGGAAGTGAGAATGAATAGAATGATTATTTTATAATTATGTTCGATATAGTTAGGAATGAAATGAGTATTCAATTTCATTTTTATATTTGGTATAATAAAATATTATAGAAATAAAAAAAAATAATCAATTATCATAATATCCTCATAACAAAAAATAATAAAATATTTATCTTAAAGCAAAAAATTTTTTTTTTTAATTTTTTAAGTTATATAGCATTTTATTCTATTTTTTTGTTCTTTAAGTATACTAGTATTCTTTTCATAATTTTGACACATCTTCATTGATTTTATGTTATATTAAATAATTTTTATATAATAAATAACATAAAATATATTTTTTAGATTCTATTATTAAAAATATAATTATTAAAATATTTTTATAATAAAAATATTAAAAAGATAATATTATTTTATTATTTAATAATAGAAGGAAAATTTTAAAATATATGAAATATATCAAGGATAAAAATGTAAAAAATTCAATTAATAAATGATAGAATGATCAATTCTATTGTTTTTATAATGAAATGATCATTTGTTAGGAAATAAAAATTCTCGTTCAATAGTACATATCAAACAAAACTTTTTATTTATTTTCATTTCTATTCTCATTTTATTTCATTCTATCCTATTCAACTAAACCTAACACAAATGAAACATTGTATTTAGTCTCCGGTTCGGATGCAAGAGAAATAAGAGGAGAAAGAAAATGAATAGAAAGAAGTTTCCTTCCATCATGTTTGGTTAAGAAGAAAAAATGAAAAGAAAAAAAATGCAATTACTTGTCTGTTTAATAGAAAAAACCAGAAGAAAGAAAACTTATTGCGCTGAAATCAGAATAATATTCTCTTATACAAACGGTAAAATTGGAAAAATCACTTTGTCATAATCTTTTTCACATTCTACTCAACGTATACTGTAAAGTATAAACCCATATTACAATTATGATACAGTGGGCATGCATCATCTTCAATTGGGATATCCAACAATTTTCAACTCCAAGCATGAAAATTTTATGAATTATATATAATTTTTAAATTTTTAAGAGATTAATATAAAATTATTATATATAATAAAAATATTAAGATGTTTAAAAGACTGTGACTCTCACTTATATATCTCTCTCCCTCTGCACATTTATTTTTATTTCTAGGTGAACTAAATTAGTAAGCCTGGGAGAGAAATAATAAAATAAAGAAAACAAACGGCTAAATTTTAGAGAATTTGAATTCATAAAAAAATAAGTATTTTTATTATTAAATTATTTTTTGTTTAACATATTTATTTATTATATTCCAATCCATCCAAAGTTATCTCCCTACAAGAAAATAGTAATAAATTTTCATCTACAAATTATCCAATTTACGAAATCCACAGTTACAAGGCATTACCCTTTTTTGTAATTTCGACATCCAACCGTTGAATCCAAACAAAGAGCTGCGTAGCTTGCCATTGTGCCATTTCCAGATATATCCATCATTGGCAGGTTGGGAATCATATCACTTGAGGGACACGTGCCAACCCCTCTTGCATGCACCAAATATGACGTGTCCCTTATAGGCAATCATTATCCAGATTTACTGGACCATGTCCCATATCAGCTGACACGTGCATGTAGCCTTTGAGGACGCGTGGTACTAAGTTTTACTATATATGTTGTCCCGTTCCACCACCTTTTTACCTGGAATCGAAGGCAAAGTAATACAGAGTCGAGATCTTCTTCAAACGAAAGATAAAAAGGCAGAGGAAGATTGTCTGTTTCTTTTTCCCGGGAAAGTGACAGAAAATGGCTGCCACTGAAGAACCGATACCATCTAGAGTTGATCGCCTGGATAACATGCTGAGTAAAATTAGCTTTTAAAAAGGTTGGTATATCTTTTTATCTTAAAAATACAAAAAAAGAATTGTCTTTATTTTGTAGAATTTGAAATTAAACCTTTTTTTTGTGGTTTTTGCTTCCTCAAAATGAAGTTGACAAGTGGGCATTAGAATTATGGGGATTTTAGAATAAATTCTCAGCTATAATCATATATTACATGAAATGAATGAACTATTGCAATTAATTTATAACATTTAAGTGCACTTACAAATGTTAGTTTTTAATTAATTTTAGAAGAAATTTACCAAAAATTATAAGATTTTGCTAAAATGATTTCTGAATTGTAAAAATTATCATAATAATTTTTAATTATTTATATAATTTTATTTTTTTATTATATTATTTAAACATAAAATTAAATGTACAAAAGGATGAATGGAATTACATAGATGGAATATTTATTTTATAATTTAAGTATCATTTGTCATGTCTTGCAATTCTAGAAATGAAATTAACACTTTTGGAGTGTCTATTTATTTATTTTTATGGATAAAAAGTAAGGATAAAAAGCAAAATAACAAAACAATGATTCATTGGCCCACTTTATTATTGGGTTGGGCTGGTTTTAGTATTGGGCCAGATGCCATGATTTGAATTGTTGTGATGAATGATTGTAGCTGAGGCACTTGGAGGAAATGACTCAAATGAGAGGGTACAGCAACAGAGCTCCGAAACGCTCGTGTGCGTCCACAGGATCCAGCGGTACACTCACCAGCTATGGCCACGTGTCATCCCTTGATTTCTCCGATAAGCATTGCCGTCCGATCAACCACGTCATCATGGAGACCAGGTAACATTTTAACATTCAAAACGGTTGAAATGGTGCAACCGTTTTGCAACGGCTTGCAACCATTGGTAACCATTATTACTGTTTTTGCTGGAAAACGGTATATATAAATACACTTCATTTTGGGTCTTCTCATTGCCTTGAGGACATATGCATACACCATCAATAGTCTAAGAATAAGTGTGAGAAACTTCAGAATTTTCAAAAGCAAAAATCAAACCAAACGACTGGAGGTTTGTATGATTATGCTTCCGCGTTTTTTATATTTGTTTTTGTGCTTCTTGAATGATTAAAAGCATATTTAGGACACTTCATCTTTCATTTGGTATCAGAGTAAGAATATAAGCCTTTGCCTTGCCTTGAAGTTTCTGAATTTTTTTTTTTAAATTTTACCCTATTTTTTCAAATTCTGGAACTTTAAGAAAATTTCTTTTTTTGTTGCATTTGGGTTGATAAATTATTAGGATAATTGATTTCTAGCATTTCTGGGCAAAAAACGTGAATTTTTGACATTGGAATGGCTAGAAAACAGTCGGGCTCCGTTTTGGGTCGGGTTGACCGAGTTAACCCGGCTGAAGGTTGAAGACGACGTAAACTACGTCGTTTAAAGCCTTAAATAAAATGCTGCGTCTTATGTTGATCTGAGGATACGGCAGCATATTGGTTGGCGTGTTGCCATTGCAAGCTAAGGGACCCCAATTCGAACATTCCGCACACCATTTTGAGGGGACTTTTACCTTTGTTTACTGGACCTCCGTTTTTTGGCTATTTGGGCTGAGATTTTTTTTGGTTTTCTGGGCCTCAAAATTTTTTTCTTTTGGGCTTATTACCTTTCTAAAGTCTTAAAAAAAAAAAATTCAGAATTTTAATTTTGGGGTAATTTTGGAAATTTTTTTATAAATTCTCACATTTATAAATTTTCCTATATATTTGGAAATTAAAAAAAATTATATATAAATATTCATAATTTTTGTTATT
>JANHAO010017924.1:0-13792 GCA_026873985.1 Saraca asoca
ATTAGGAACAAAGGTAACAGTTAAAAAAACTGTTGCCTATTCTAGTATTAGGCAACGATTTTTAAATATTGTCGGATTTAGTGTTATCTAAAGGCAAAAATGTTGTAGTGAACTAACGTTCAATAGTAATTTTCACACATTTGCCTCTCATATTTTGGGTGAGCCAGCAACCAGAAATGTCAAAAAAGAGTTGTAGCATTTTCATCAGATTTTCTTTTTTTTTTTAATCCCTCATTTAACTAAACTTTCAAACCTTGAAAAAAATAGTTTTTGAAAACATAAAAGCAAATCATTCTCCTTCTCATTACAAAATTTGGATTCATAAAGTTTTTGAAAATTTGATAAGAAAATTGTTAATTTTAATAATGTACATAATGCTTAAAAGTTTAAACAATACTAATCTCCTTCTTTCATTGAAGCATAATCACTGTAATATTACAATTTATATAATTATAAAGGGTCTTAGAAAATATTTACGATTAATCAAACTAGAATTTTGGCCGGCATGTTCGCACGAGCTTGTTTTACTTTTGATTTGTTGTTGTTTATCAACTATATTGTAAAAAAAAAAAACTTTAATTTATTCTAAAAAAATAAATTTTTATACTAAATGAAAAAATATTTAAATTTATTTTTAAATAAAATCATAAGTTATTTAAAAATAACAATTAACATGACCAATTAATTCTACAATCCAATAGAATTTACTGACAATTTTATTGACTCATATGAAATTAATTAACACCATTAATTCAAACTAATGGTAACAAATATTAAGAAATCTTTTGATTCACAAAAAGTATAATTTCATAAGGAGTTGCTGTAGACAATTTTTCTCATCATAAGATAAAAACTCTATTTAGAGTTTACTAATTACAATTTAATGGCTAATATATGTTGGGGAATAAAATGTGCAGCGTTGTCTTCTTTTTTCTCATGCAGCCTTTACACATAGCAGTGTTCATGCACGTAATTTTCTGCATCAAACGTTTAAGAAAATATGCTTACAAGTTTTGAAAAAATAATTGAAAATAATAATTTTATAATTTTTTGAAAATGTCTATTCAAATAGTCTAGAAATGATTTTAAACTATTCAAAGTATCTATATAATTCATTTTCATGTGAATCCTCTGAAATTATTTGAAAAATCGAGAGAATAAATTTAAGAGAGATAAAATATAATTTCTCATTCTAAACATCACATTTTTTTTTATTGAGACTCATTATAATAATTTTATTTTTTTTTGTATCTATCTCTCTTAAATTTACATTCCAATTTTCTTTAGGAAATTAAGGAGATTCAAATTTGATTCATCCTATCTTGTAGTTCATAGAATTATGAGTCCCGGAATTTGGTTGGAACAATGATGTTTGGCTTGAAGGAGATAACAAGACATTGCTTGAAATAATAGAGCAAAGTAGACAAGTTAGGTGCAATAATGAAGCAGAAAGAGTTGTTAGTCACATAAATTCCATTATTCCAGAGATTAAGAACTGCATTAATTGTGAGTCATGTGCACAGGGAAGGAAATAAGGCAGCTTATAAATTTGCTCAAATGGGGCATCACTCTCTGGAGCCTAGAATTTGGAGAGACACTCCTCCATGTGAGGTTTTGGCACAAGGTAAAACTCTTCTTAGGAGATGAAAAATTCTTGTGACATTTATTCATGTATGCACATACACACGAGGCATGTATTCAGAAAAATGCTTTGTGTAATTTTTATGTGAATTATTAACTTGTACTGATAAATGTGGAACTTAAAAAGAGAAAAATGTAAATTACCCACTTTCAACCACTTCCAATTTAAGGTAGTTGCATTTTGTCCCTACACAAAATTCGAAAACTTGAAAATTGAAATTTTAAATCATATAAACTTGAAATTAACATTCGTCATTTATTTAATTAATTATTTTATTAAATTATATGATTTATTTATGAATATATTATATATTATAATATTATTATATGTTAATTTATTATGTTATTTTTCATATAATTTTTATTTTTATATGATTAATAAAAATTAAATTAAATATATATTTTTTAATTAAATACTTGAAAATGAGTTATAGAATTATATATGAAAAAAATAAAATAATAAATCAATATACAATAATATTGTACTTCTTCCTTAAACAGCTTATAAAAAATCATGTAATTTAATGTAAAACTGTTAATTAAATAAATAATAAGTGCTAATTTTAAGTTTTATATAATTTAAGATTTTAATTTTCAAATTCTTAAAGTTAGTGGGAACAAAATCCAACCATCCAAACTTAAAAAGATGTATTTTGCATTTTTCCCCGTGTATTTATATATATATATATATATATATAGCGGCCATTTAATTAGCTTGGCGTTCTTCTCTTCGTATTGCAACCATTTGTACTTTTAAAATAAGAAAGAAAATGATTTAAAGAAATGGAATATGGTTCTGCGAGATCATAGTTGCAGGCTAAAACTTTTGCGTATTAAAAGAAATCGAATATGGTTCTTCAAATGCAAAAAAAATAATAAATTGTTGTTTGATTAGCTAAGCGCGTGATATGTCTAGCTGATTAGAGTTTGTTAGAGATTTACTCTGCGGTCAATACCAAAAAATTTGGATTTTAAAATACTACAATTACGAGAAAACAAGTTATTATTTTTCCTTCACTTGAAGGAGTTCATTTGAAGTGACTTAGGGTGATTTAGTTAGAAAGTTAAATTTTATAAGAAATAAATTTCTTTGTGCATTTTCAAGAAATTCTTCAAATTATTTAGTTGATAATAAAAATTAAAAATTTCTATAATATTTTATAGAAAAGTGATTTGTTTGGTTAACAAAAATAGTAGATTATGATCATTATATTTTTCTTAAAGGATAAAAATTAATTATCATTTAAGATATCACTTAATCAATTAAAAATGATGCAACTTTGTGTTTTAATTTAAATCATTGATTTTAGATTAATGATCAAAATTTAGATATCTCACTCTTATAATATCGCTTAAGATTATTTCAATATATTAGATATATGTATACATAAGTTTTTTTTTGTTTTCCATAATTCTATAGAGTGAGCTTTACCTTAATTTTTAAATCTATTTTTATGATATATCGTTTTTTTAATAACTTAGGATATATTATTTTGTTGATAGAAATGTATTATAATTTTTCTCATTAATAATTACACACAACTCTTGTATTTTCTTTTTATTATGTGTACAGTAATAGTTAATTATTTTAGATATATTTTTATATGTTACTAATATATAAATATTTACTCCAGTGACTTTTGGATAGATAGTAACTGGTGTATACGTCATGCTCCTTTATTAGACTTACGTAATATATGCTCTTTGAGATTCAAACTTCTTAATAGTGTACGGGTCCATTACTCTCGAAGAAACCTTTGGAATACTACCTAATTTACTTATTTCTTAATTAACCCAGGAATAATATGCTTTGGATGAATTCAATACTCTTTAATGAATCTATCAGATACTATCCAATTATCCATTTCCTAAACATATATCCCATCCCAAAAGGCCTGGTACGTTGATGAGCTGCTCTCCTTTTGGCCACCGGATTACGTGCATTTGTCTACTTCTATTGGCCAAGGAGAGCTACTATTTAGCCCACATGCATGCACAGCTGACATTGTCAAATCTAAATGACTTTAAATCAAACTACAAATTCAACAAAAACAAGTGAAAGCAATAACTAAATATTTTACTAAATCAGCATGACATAGTACAAGATTCCATGTCAGTACAATTAACTAGTACAAGAAAACGATATATAGACCATCAAACGGCTGAGAACTAGTCAAGCAAACAACAAAAAAGGTAGTACAAATGAATGAAGTTTGGTTGGTGTACTGCAATATTCACCAAGCTTGATTCATTTACAAGTAAAATATTATAAAGCAGATGCACACCAGACAGCAACTTTGTGGATATCATATGAGGTGTGTTGGAAAATCCTCGTATTGGAGAAACATCATTGAGTGCAGTGTTGATGAACTTTTCGATCATGGAGTTTGCTATGTTTGATCATCGACACTGCACTCGATCATGTTTCTCAGCAATGTGAGATATGCTGCTAATTTTGCTACCTGCTCCAACCAAGCTTGCTTCTGCTGCCCGGGTTTAGCCAAGTCGTAGGAATTCTAGTTCTTCTGCCATCTCTTATCAGATTTGAATCAGAGAAATGGATAATTTTATGGGAAGTAGCTAGAATATTTTTATCATTTAATTATCATTTTTACAATGAGAGTTGTATTTTTTATTCATTCATATGCTTTGAAATTAAAAAATAATAATAATAATAATTTAATAGTAAAATCACTCAATTTAATAGAATTTTTCGTATGGATTATTCAAGATTAATCTCATGATTTTTATTTTATTTTTTTGTAGAATCTGGAAGCGTCAAGTGGTTTTTGAGGTATCTTATGGGCATCCTGGCTGATCTCTTTAGTCAGATGAATCAACACATCAGTGCTCGGCTTAGGGCACTAGTTTTGCTTTTCTCTTTTGGAGCAACATTGATTGAGCCATATTTTGCATTCTTAAAACCATGTTAATGTCAATAGTTTCCTCTCTATTGTGTTCATTTTCACTTCTCAGCCTGGAAATTCAAGAATTTAACAATAGCATATCGTGGATTACACCTATATTTGTTGCAGAGATCTTCTTGTTCTTGGGTTAATATTTTAAATTCTCACTGATACATTCATAATATTATTGTATTATCTTTATTATTATAATTTTATTTTACAATAATTATATTTTTTATATTTATCTGTAATTACACAACTCATATATAATTATAGAGTCTGTTTGACGCAAGTAGCTGAAAAGCTAACCGATAGTTGTTAACTATTTTACTATCTGCAAATTGTTTACTGTTAGCTAAAAGTTTATAAGGTAGTTGATTATATTAACAATGTTTAATAAAATTAATTGTTAAGATAACTTATAAATATAAAATAATATAAAAACTAATTTTTTTGGTACACCAAGTATACACATAATTTAAAATCACTATAAAAATAATTACATACAGTTCAATAAGTTAAATAAGTGGGTATTGGTTCTGGGTTGCCTCAAAAATCTCCGCTTTCTCTCCCTGCAGAGAATTTTTCCCCTCTCAACTTCAGTTGAGTTTCTCAAGAAAAATAAATCTGCAAGTCTCTCTCTCTCTCTCTCTCTCTCTTTTTTTAAAGAAATGGATATTTTATGCATGTCTAACGTCATGGCATATTCCTTTCTCTTTCAATTGCTGCCATCATTTTAAGCATCAAGAATGGAGCTATATTAGCAAGTTCAGATTCTCTTGTTCAACATCAAGTCATTTGAACTGCAACCCTACAATTTAAACTCAAGCTGCATGATACAAGAAAAAGGATGATTCTGTGAGGAGTTTAAATTTCAGATTAAATAAATCAAATAAAAAACATAAATCTCAATTAAAAATGATAATCTAACAATAAAAACATTCAATTTCTTCAAAAGTGGAGCTTTCATAAAATTACTTGAAGAAAAAAATGAATATAAAAAAACTCAGTTATATGACAATTCAACTAATGCATTTCTTTGAATTAGTCAAATACAAATCATTTCCTTGAAAATTCTTCACAACTTCCAAAGAGGCAATTCATGTAACTGCTGCATTGAACTGACTCATTTGGTTTTTCTAGATTCAGATGTTGTATAATGTTGAATAGTACAATGCAAGCAATAAAGTCATACATGGTTCCTAGTGATACAGACTGAAAAGTTGCCAATTGACAGTTAAGAAACTCAAATAATAAACTGATGCACTTATTCAACCTTAATCTTATCCACTGTACATGTTTCTCTTCATTCTCTGTACCGCGATTGTAGGAATCTTCTGCATCCTTAAAAAGCATCATCTTGCAAAGCCCATAAGACAATGTATAGGCAAGAACGCATGGGCTTCATTAAACAGCAGATACAGAATTCTCACTTTCTCAGCCCAAAAACGACTTTAAAATTTCTAATCACACGTTTGAGCCAGGAAGTCGATTACTCTATTGCAAGCTGAAAAAGAAATATATCTCGTAAGATGAAATTTTTTATGGCCAATGGTGATAGATGCATTATTTGATTGATTACAAAATGAAAGAAAGTTAGATGAGAAGTATAATTTTTTAAAAGTAATAAATAGATGTATTGTTTGATTAACTATTGATTGTCAAAATAGAAAAATTCTATTTTTCATAAAAATGTAAAAAATTACTTATCTACTTTCTTATGATCAAAATTAGTTTCATGTGAAAATTTATAATTTTAATTGTCAACTAAATAATTTTTGAAAATTTATAAGATAATTTATTCCTAAAAGTTCAACTTCTTGTAAAAATTTACTTTATATATGAATAATTCTTTCTTAAATTTTTATCACCAAATACAGAAAGTTAAAAAGAAGAAAATCATTCCTAGATTAGTTCTGCTTAATTTTTTTAGTACAAATATAGAAAATCATTGTTCAAATCATGGATTTTCCGTAGCAAGCATCACTAGATCAGCTACATTCAAAAGTAAAAAGCAGAGGATGCAGGATGTTGCTTATCAAAAGCACTTGCTATGAATTGAGATTACAGACAAACCAGACTACAATTTTCTCTGCATTGGTCATTTCATAGTATAAGAATATATTGTACACTAAAATCAAAAGTTAAATGCTGACAACATTATTATTAATAGACATCAAATAACTTGGTGATTTTGGCACAAGAAACTAAAAGACTAAGAATAGGAAGTTAGAGAGAGCACCTATCAAACAAATTCATCAATAAATATTCCTAAATATATCTCAGATATAATTCTGAACCAAAACTTGGTTCCAAAGAAGCCCACATCGCTGAAAAACAAAAATTAAAGTTAATCCAGAACATAACATGCTTTTTATTTATCAGGAGTGCTTTTGTTTCACTCTGTCAGGTGTCTGTGTGATGATAAGATCTCAAGGATATGAAGAGACCTGGTTTTTGGATCATCCTTGATCACATCATGATCCAACCGGTTCCTACGTTGAAGATTACGAGACTAAATAGGACTCTCTCTTTACCAATAATTACGGAATATGCCATCCCCTGAAGCCCAACAATTTGCACTGTTTCTTCTAATAAATACACTCTTTGGGTTGCGAAACTGAGAAAACCCTTTTTGTTTTTCTATTTCTCTGCACTCGTCTGCAGGAAAAGCCAGTTATTTTCGTGAACCCATCTCACTTTTCCCAGCTAATTTTCTCGGGAAAATCTCAATTCTGGAGGAAAATTGAATTTTTCCGGGAAATTCCCGATGGCGGAGGGAGAGGTTTTACCGGACCATCTCCGCTGTAACCGAACCGACGGCAAACAATGGCGGTGCAAACGAAGAGTCATGGACAACCTGAAGCTCTGCGAAATTCATTATCTTCAGGGTCGACATCGGCAATACAAGGAGAAAGTCCCTGAGTCACTAAAACTTCAGAGGAAGACCAAAAATGGCTCCAATAAGAGCGACCCTGTCCTCACCAATGTTGAAATTAGGGCAAAGAAAGTGAGCAAAATGGCGAAGCTGATGAAGAGAAAGCGGAAAGCTTCAGGGGGCTCTGAAGCATTGGGAGCTACTGTGAGGAAGAAGCCGTTCAAGCGAGGTAGTGATTTGCAGTTTGAGTTGATAAGGATGGTGTTGAAGAGAGAGGTTGAGAAGAGGAAGAAGAAGCAGGGAGACAAGGGGAAGAACACGAAGAAGATGAAGAACAAGGAGCTGGAATTGTTGGATGATGACTTGGATTATAGTGAGGGATTCTTAACAAGAGAATTGCCAAATGGACTAATGGCAATCTCTCCTGCCTCAGTCAACCAAGATTATAGCAATGTAGGTTCTCATTGTGATGTTAGAGTTGGGGTTGATTGTAAAGCAATTACTCCACGTTACTTCCGGTCCAAGAATGTTGAGAGGATCCCTGCTGGCAAGTTGCAGGTGGGTTTTCTGTGGGTTTAGCAGATTAGCTGTATTGTTGTTAGTGTTTAGACGCGTTTCATTTGTTTAATTGTTTCACAGTTTGGGTTAATTGCTTGTTTGTATTACAATTAGGTTTTGCCTTATGCAAGGAACTTGAATAAGGTTAGAAGGAAGAAGTGTCATTGGTGCCAGGGAAGCGATTCTTGGAAGCTCATAAAGTGTTCTACCTGTCAGAAAGAGTTCTTCTGCATGGATTGCATTAAAGAGCGGTTTGTCCTATCATTTGTCTCAACTCTGAGCATGAAGTTGAACTTTTGTGACATGTTCTGTGTTTAATTGTTTTTATGTTTATTATGCTTGCTAATATTGTTGCTTCATTGGAGGATCAACTTTTGATATAGGTTAGGTATCTATATTGTAGGCTATAGACATCCATTTTATTCTATTTAAGGGTTCGGGCTCTGATGGAAATTTATTGGCAACATTTAGACTTGGATATGAGAAGGATAATTTGACTAGTCAATTGCCTAGAAAGAGATTATTCATGATGCGTTTTACTCCTTAGATGAAATGATTAACCTTTCAAATAAATAGGAGACTTGTGTGAAATTGCTACTAATGTGAACAAAGGTTAATGGGATTCATGCACTTACACATACAAATAAATGTATGAAAAGGGAGAATTCATATCTGTAGATCTCCAGACCTGTTGGTTTTTGTTGGGCTTCTCTTGGTAACTTTTAGTAGCAGTAATAAGGCACCGATCAATCATGATAAATGTAAGAGTATATCTACCAATTTATTCTCATCTGTCTTCTATTTCTATATTGAGGATCATGGTATGAAATGTTTTTCAGTTCCATGTTGAAACAAATTTAGGTATTTTGCTGCTCAAAATGAAGTTAAGATGAAATGTCCAGTTTGTCGAGGAACTTGCACCTGTAAAGACTGCTTGGCAAGTCAATGTAGAGACCGTGAAAGTAAGGTCTGACATTAAAATTGGATGCTTCACATCTAAACCATTGTTATTTTAGCACCATATGCTGAAGTTTAGTTGATGTCTATTGTTTCAGGAAATTTTGAATGGTAAGAGAAGGGCTGATAGGATATTGCATTTTCATTATTTGATCTGCATGCTGCTTCCTGTACTAAAACAAATAAATGAAGACCGAAATACTGAGCTAGAAATGGAAACAAAAAGTGCAGGTTCTTTTTGTCATTTGTCCTATGGTGATTTGTGAACATACCTTCTTAATTACAGAATACTTATATCTGATTCCTTAATGTACAGGTAAAAGGCCCTTGAACCTTAATATCAAACAGGTTGAATTCAGCTGCAATGAGAGAAATAGCTGGTAAATTATCTTCATCGCAAAGTTTTGATGCTAATGATTAAATTTATATGACATCTTTGCTGCTGCATGTTAACTAATGTGATACTTGGTTCAGCAATCACTGCAAGATGCCCATTTTGGATGTCCACAGAAGCTGCTCTAGTTGTTTCTATAGCCTTTGCTTAAATTGTTGTCGGGAATTATGTCAAGGAAGCACATCTGGAAATTTTGACTCATCTACGCACAGGTTGAAAGCTTGCATTGCCGGTAAAAACCATCTTGTTAATAAGAAGTTCATTTCTAGATGTAATTCAACCACTACTTCTAATGTTACTAGCAGGGTACCTTGCCCACCTTCAGAGATTGGTGGATGTGGTGATGGCCTACTTGATTTGAGATGTCTTTTTCCCTTGAGTTGGATCAAAGAAATGGAAGTAAGTGCAGAAGAAATAGTTTGCAGCTATGACTTTCCCGAAACTCCGGACAAAAGTTCTTGCTGCTCACTGTGCCTTGGCGCAGATCATAAAATTGACGCAGTTAAGCAGTTGCAAGAAGCAGCAATAAGAGAAGATTCAGCTGATAATTACTTGTTTTATCCCACAGTTTTGGACATCAGTGGTGATTATTTTGAACACTTTCAGAAGCACTGGGGAAAAGGCCACCCTGTAGTAGTTCGAGATGTGCTGCAAAGTACATCAAACTGCAGTTGGGATCCATTGGTCATGTTTTGTTCTTATATTGAGAGGTGCATCACTAGATTTGAGAACAATAAGGATTTACTTGAAGCATGTCTGGATTGGTTTGAGGTCAGTTTATCAACTGATATAATCACTACCCAAATTTTAAATTGATACTGTATTAGTTGGCTAAAAAATTTTGTACTATGTTGCAAGTCTATTTATTCAAATTAATATAAATTGTGATATAGAAATTCTGTTCTTGGGTT
Source organism: Saraca asoca (assembly GCA_026873985.1). NCBI lineage: Eukaryota > Viridiplantae > Streptophyta > Magnoliopsida > Fabales > Fabaceae > Saraca > Saraca asoca. The sequence continues at coordinate 10,246 of JANHAO010017924.1, forward strand.
TTCACTATTTTCACCTATGTTTTTGTTACATGGCTATCACTTTTAGTGATCAACATGCAATCACATCTGCTGATGATGTTGAAACTTATGAATCCACTCTACCATTTATCTTATTCTTAAGAAAGATTGGAGCTGTCAAGATTATTGCTAAAACTCTACTAAAGTTAATTTTTGCTTTGTTACTCTATGGCAGGTTGAAATTAACATTAGGCAGTATTTTACTGGACCTCTTAAAGGTCGGTCACAAAAAAACACATGGCAAGAGATGCTGAAATTAAAGGGATGGCTGTCTTCCCATTTATTCAAGGAACAGTTCCCAGCTCATTTTGATGAAATAGTTGATGCTCTACCACTTCAAGAATACATGAACCCCACATCTGGTATTCTGAATTTAGCTACAAATTTGCCCCAGGGATGTGCAAAACATGACCTAGGGCCATACGTCTATATTTCATATGACTGTGCTGACGAACAAGCAGATGCTGTGACAAAACTCTGTTATGACTCCTATGATGTGGTATATTTCCTTCCATGTTATGAATCCTAGCATTTTTCTAAACTAATTTCTCCCTGCACATTTAATCTACTAATTTTCCGAATGAAAATCTAGCATGGTACACTAATATCCAATATTATGTCACATTCTTCATCTTTTTAAATTTGCTAATGTGACAGAAGTATTCTTTGCATATAATATCGTCAGGATACCTTGGAGGAGATTTCTTCCCCTGATGTGTAATAAGCATCTATTCATGACATCGGTCTTCTGACATATACTTGTTTCAGGTTTGTGAGTGAAAACATGAAATGTTTTCTAAATAGAAATCATGTTGCATCTTATATTCTTGTAGCCTTCACTTTGTTATTCATATTCATTATAAACACAGCACTAGTAAATAATGTCAAAATGTTGATATTACAACCCAACATAGCCTAGTCCTTAATCCAACTATTGCTCTGGTTTTTTCGGAATTGGTCTAGCTTCATAACAAGCACTTATAATTGATCTATTTGAAGAATTGTATAGTAAGTAGTGTCATCATCTTATGAGCTGTTCTAAATTGCACCCTTTATCATATGCTGCATAGTTCCTTGTCCTATAGGTGTACTATTCTTGGTCTCTCAGTGATAATGCACTGGGCTCTTGATGGTGTGAATGGAATTTGTAGAGATGACAAGTTACATATGCCTACACAAAAAAAGGGCTACAAATGCAATTTACTCTCTGATGTATCTCCAGGTTAACGTTATGGCACATACCACAGATGTCCCTCTGTCTACTGAACAACTTGCTAAAATAAGGAAATTACTAAAAAAGCACAAAGCTCTGTGTCAAAGGGAGTCTTGCAAACCTAGCGCCGAGCAACTGGACGTACCCAGAATGGAAGGAAATTCGTCAGTGCATGCTGAAGACATGGAACAAACAAAATTGCAGAATATGGTCAGAGAAGAAATGCAATTTTTCTCAAGAGTCAACAGGACAGGTTGCATCTCTGTTGAAGCAAACAAAGCAGTTAGTCAGAGTACAGACAGCAATGTTTCCCAGAATTGGGAATGTAATTCTGATTCAAATTCTGAACCTTCTCGACTTCTTCATCAGACTGTCCAAAGTACTGAAAGGTCTGCAGATCAAAAGTGTAGAAATTCTAATGGAAGCTCAAACAATGAAAGAAATAAGAAGTTAGCTGGGCTTCCTGGTGCCCATTGGGATGTCTTCCGCAGACAAGATGTACCAAAGCTCATAGAATACCTTAAGAGACACTCTAATGAATTTCCTGATTCCCGTGACTACCACAAGCAGGTAAGTCCTGAAGATGACAATTAGATAAAAGGATTCAGTTAAGAGTTACTATAGTTAATTCTTGTCTCTTTGCTGCAGATGGTTCATCCAATTTTAGATCAGAGCTTCTTTCTTGACACTACTCACAAAATGAGGCTTAAGGAGGAGTTTAGTAAGTATACTTTGTTATATTGACTGACTGCTACGGTACTTTATAACTGAATTGACACACTTACAGTTATAAGTTATAACTGATACCAGATATTGAACCATGGACTTTTGAGCAACGTGTTGGAGAAGCTGTCATCATTCCTGCTGGATGTCCTTACCAGATTAGGAATCCTAAGGTGCCTATTGCATTTCTTTATATATAAATAAGGGCTGCACAAGTGAGCACATTAGTTTATGATGGTAGTGAGAGGAGCAACCATTTGATCTCACATGAATGGTCAAGATTAAAAATCATTTATGTTCTATTTGGAAGAAGGAAAATGTGAGGGAAGGGAAGGAAATTGGGGGTAATAAACCCTTAATTTTCTTTCCTTTGTCCCCATTTCCCTAAGCTTGAACAAACCATAAAGGTCATACGACCACTTAATGACACAGGCCTTGTTTTACTCTTGACCTTTCATGCAATATCCAGCGGTATTGATTATTCCTCCAATCTCACAATAAACTAGCACTCTGTCTCTTGCAAATGATTCCCAAAGTGAGAGAGTAGTATCTTCTTGTTATTTTATAAGTTATGACAAGTGTTTGTTTCTTGATCCACAGTGCTGTGTTCATGTGACATCGGAATTTGTATCCCCTGAAAATGTTACTGACAGCATCCAGCTAGTTGATGAAGTTTGTCGGCTCCCAGAATACCATAAAGCAAAAGTAGACAAACTGGAGGTAGATTTCCTGACATTCTTACTCACCAAGCTATTGTTTCTTAATGTTGGTTGTTGTCTTGTACACAAGATATTGATAATAATGTTTTCTTTATCTTCTTGTGTCATGAAAACAGGTGAAGAAATTGGCATTATATAGCATGGATACAGCAATCAAAGAAATACATGAGCTTACATGCAAAAAGTGACTGCACCAGCTGATAAATTATCTTATATGTCCTCTCTACCTCCAGTCTCCACCTAATTCCCATCTTTGTATAGATTAATTCTTGAACACTTCAAGATCTAGCATGGTACTTTTTCTACTGATTAATTTCAGTTTTCATTTTTGTTTGGCTTCGGTTGTAAATAATTATGCCTCTGGTACTTAAAATAAATTGCATGGTCTATACAGATCTCTCCAGCGTTTATTACTTGAACGTTGATCTGATAATAGTATAAAGGGCTGGTGAGAGGGGGCATTAAGCTTGAGGATGTTCAAAACTGACATTCTGATCAAATACCCACGTAGATTGTATTGAATCCAATATACTCTTCTGGGTCAAGCACCCTGGAAGTGAGAGTTAGAGTTGACATGAAAGATGTATTTATTGTTTAACCCTTTGGGACTTTGCATTGCCATTGAATCATGACAATATGGTCCCTAAAATGAAATTGAGTACAGTTTTATTGGGTGTAAACTCATTTCCTTCATTTGCTAAACGGTTTGAATGTCAATGATTTTTTTATTTGTTTGGCAGTAACAGAAACTGGACAAGCGATCTAAACAGAAACAGAACCAGAAAAACAAGTTGCTGATTCAGCATTCTAATAATGTTACACGCACAAGTTGAAGCTCATAAAAGGTTCACATTTGTGTGTGGAGTGATCAAAT
>JANHAO010017925.1:0-13793 GCA_026873985.1 Saraca asoca
GAAGTGTTGTTTCAAATGGGGACCAAGACCCTTTATATAATAATATAATTTCTAATTTGGTCCCTCATCAAATTAGAAATTACTATATGGTCTCTACATATTAATTCCATGACACAATTACCCCTTAAGCCTTAACCTTTATTTCTAAATTAAACCACTTTATTTAGGCTTATTAAATAATGACCATACATTTTAATGTTTACATGTGTGGCCCTATATATGTTGAATTTTATTCTAACAAAAAAGTCATGGAACCAGTATTTTAAAACAAGTAGTAAAACCTTTTTGAAACTCTCGACCAAGGTGCTTATTTCTTGAAATTCTGGAAAAACTCTTAGGGTGTAGAAGTCTCATCCATGAATATAACATAGCATATCACTTCTATCATCAAAGAAAACAAAGTTAATACAATTCGAATTGAATAAATAGCAGCAAAACAAACTATAATTTCAATAATAAGAAAAACTTACAACATTAAATAAAATATAGACTCGTTGCATAAAAACCTGCAAATTTAAATTTAAATAGAAAATAAATTTGAATGGAAAATTAATTGGATGGATAAACAATTTGTTATAAAATAATGCTATAAATAGTCAAGATTATTACATGATAAATTGCTTCAAGGCATGATCGAGGTCGCTATCTTTAAAGAGATATTCGCCCCTGCATGTAGTTGCTAAAGAGTTGATGACGATACTCTATCAGAATACAAAAAAGGTTTTATGAATGTCTTAATTAGCAATATCAACAAATTTTCTAACACTCTTATATCTTAGAAATATTTTAAACTTGTAAGATATTATTCTTAACCATCTTTCACAAAGTCATATGGAGATCCATTTATACTTAGTAGGGGAGCCTTTTTAATAAATAAGGTGCATTAAAAAATCATTTATTTATTGAATACAAATAGATACATTTATCCTTTTGTTTATTGAATATAAGATGTACATTCATCTCTATATTCATTAGAATCAATCAATATGCACTCACCCTTTAGTCATCAACACGTATACATGAACTTCTTTTAGAAGTTTGTTCATTGGATAAACTAACACAACTTTTAAAGTTGTAAATTATATAATATTCCCCCACCAATTTATAAGCTTTCATATGTTGTATAATTTATGCTTAAAAGAAGGTGTCACTAGGATTAAACCTTCTATTAGTGTAAGTTTTCAAAGTTCCAATGAAGTAATAGATGTCAAATCGATTAAACCTATATTCTTATTGTTAGAGCTAAAAGATCACACACATGATCATACCCTAATCAAGTTTAAGAGATTCAATTTCTTTAGCACTTTTATGGCCATGTGCTCATCCTGGCTTTCATGAATATTTACAAGATTAAAACCTCTAAAACTCTTGATCGGAGTGGTGCCACTCCTATATTCATATAGGTGGAAACCATAGATAATAGAATTATCGATCCATTAAAAGCTTCTTAGCTCATCCTCCTATAACACTAAATCCTATTTCTTAGTGTTCTAGTTATTAAATAACTTCTTTTTACCATTAAACCTTGAAACTAGTGTTATACTAGAATAAGACTGGGTTCTTATCATTTAATAACTATAGATTTAGTCCCATCTTAGAAGTGAAGCCTTTAATCTTTTCCCTTGACAAACCTTTTGTCAGTGGATTTGCTAAATTACTGTTACACTTTATGTATATGATGGTAATTATACCATCTCCTAATAATTACCTCACCAACTCATGTCTCAAGCTTATGTGTCTAGACTTCCCATTATAAACCTTATTGTATGCTCTAGACATGGTTGATTCACAATCATAGAAGATCAAAATGGTTGTCATTGGTTGTGGCCACAACTCTATATTTAATAACAAATTCCTTATCCATTCCGCTTCTTTACCTCCAGTTGATAATGCTATAAACTCAACTTTCATTGTAGAATATGATATATATATATATATGTTTGTTTCTTTGAGGCCCAGCTTATGACTCCACCACCTATGGTGAAAATTCGTATTGGATTTATTATCATTAAGATAAGATTTGTAATCCAACTAGCATCAAAGTAAACTTCTAATACAGCGGGATAACTTTTAGCCTAGGTTACCCTAGCTACATACTTTTCTTAGTTTTGATGATTGAAAAATAATTTTAAAATGCATTACTAATTGATGATATATTTTAGTATTTTTGATTTGATTTGCAGGTTCAAAGTATATGATTTAAGAGATTTGAAATTAGATTTAGAAATTATTTTATTTTTATAGAATCTTTTGTAAATGAATTCAAATGAGATTTGATTCAATTTCTTTAACTAATATAGTGAGATACAAACAAACCACTTGAAGATATTTTTCAAACAAAGTCTTTTAAAGATATTTTACCTTGTGAATTGATTCATTAATCAATTCATTAAAGAACTTGTGAAAAATCATCTTGTAATCGATGTATTAATCGATTCGTGAAATAAGGTTTTGAAAAATTCTTTTTACCGAAGGTTGAGAATTTTGACAGAATCGATTCAGTAATTGTTGATGATGAAATTCGATTATGCCAAATTTCAGCCAATCAAGATCAGATCCTGAACCTCAAACTGCTTTCTGATTAACAAAATAAGGAATAAGGGAGATGATGAAGACAGTGAAGAGGAAGAATAGCAATGGCAGATGATATTTTTAATGTAGTTCAGCTAACACCAAGCAGTAGTGGTCCTTATGTCCACGTAGCTTATTATTGATTTGGAGAAATTTTTACAGAATTTCAGTATATTTGTCTTAGCCTGTCTAGCCTGTTCTACAAGGATCCTCCCCCTTTTATTTATAGAAAGTGGGAGGTTACAATTATAATTTTATATGTTGTAAATATGTTATATCAAGCATTAAATGTACAAGATAATTTAATCTTCTGCAAATCAGCTTTTGCAGATGGCATTTTGTGAGGGGGCCCCTCTTGTCTGCTAAGGCTAAGAGTTGACATAAGCTTGTCAAGTGCTTTATCTCGCTAACCTTCTGGCTGGGCAATGTGCTTGTCCTTGCAAAATGAGATGCTTGGCTTGGGATCGTTGCTAGCCTTTATTCAACGAGACCGACCTCACTCTTAACGAGGTAAGCTCTAGCGGGGCTGTTCATTTCTTGATAAGTTATTTCTCTATCTTTTGGCTTCGTTTGCATCCCAACCTCATGATTAGCGAGGTGGCACAACCTTAGTGAGCTGAACTTCTTTCATTGGTTCTCAGCTTTAGTCAGGCTTTTACCTGTTTGCTTTACGAGACTGGATTCCACACATAACATAAGCTCTCCAACTCTCAGTTTGCTTTACGGACTGGAAGTTGTAATTTTGCTGACTAGTCAAAGTCCTTGCTTTGCTACGTTGTTATTTCAGATTTCAATTCTTTCACTTCATTGGCTTTAGGCCATACCTCTTACTGTGCGTAATATATGATCGTTGGCGTGGCAGCCTCATTTTCTCTAGATTGTTCTATTTAGAATAGCCAATTATCCTTTGGGTCATTCACTGAACCTAGACTAGTTTATAAAGCCTGAGAAACTCTTTTTACTTCTTCATGGAATAGCCTTATGGACGTTTTAGTTAAGCCTCCCATGTTTCTAATAATTTAGCTTTCGGTGAAGTGTTTTGAGGCATGCATGGCCTACTGTAGGAGATTAGGAGGCGTGAATGGCCTGTTACACATGACTTCCCTACATAACTCTTCTGGTTGGCTGTTGGGGAGTCTGGTATAGATCTTGGATTATCTCCTCACAGTTCTACTATAAGATTCAACCTTGCCAGCCAGACTCTTATGCACTTTTTGAGTTGCTCTGGGCACAAGTTAGGAAAAGTGCTACTGGCTGAGAAGGGATATAAGAAGAAGAAGATTGAGAAGCAGTCATGGTCGTCGATCCTCTAGCCGGTCAGAGTTCATCTCTCAGAGGCCGACTCTCTCTTTCCTTATGGAAGCAATAGTTGTAGACTTTATGCTTTTATTTCTGTATTTCCTATCTTTTGACGTAATTTTACCTCGTTGAATGAGGCCTTTAATGAATGAGTTTTCTTTGTAACTCTTGAATGTTGCTTTGCACATTACTGATGATAATATATTTTCCTATAAAGCACAATTGAACAAGACATTCAAATGACCAACTGGCCATATTTAGTTAGTAAATCTTGGCATCTAAATGCCCTTACATTCAATAAATAATATTCATGTAGGTCACATGTGAGTTGTGATCATTTGGTCACATAAGAGCTACATTTTACTGCTTGCACCACAGTAACTTCGTTGCTTATGGGTCATCTTCGCGCCTTAGCGATCTCATAGCTCTACTAAATTTTGAGTGTTTAATAGTGCCTCTGCACCTCAGTGAGCTCATGGCTCCTTACTGGATTTTGAGTGTTTAATAGTGCCTCTACACCTCAGTGAGCTCATAGCTCTTTTCTAGATTATGAGTGTTTAATAGTGCCTCCACACCTCAGCAAGCTCTCAGCTCTTTGCTGGATTCTAAGTGTTTATTAGTGCCTCTGCACCTCAGCAAGCTCATAACTCTTTGCTAGATTTTGAGTGTTTAATAGTGCCTTCGCACCTTAACGAGTTCTTAGCTCTTTGTTGGATTCTAAGTGTTTAATAGTGCCTCTGCATTTCAGTGAGCTCATAGCTCTTTACTAGATTTTGAGTGTTTAATAGTGCCTTCGTACCTCAGTGAACTCTTAGCTCTTTGCTGGATTCTAAGTGTTTAATAATGCCTCCGTACCTCAGCAAGCTCTCAGCTTTTTGTTGCATTTTGAGTGTTTAATAGTGCCTTTAGACCTCAGCGAGCTCTCAACTTTTTATTGGATTTGATATTGAATCAAGTTAGAATAGCTTTCTTTTTGCACAGTGTTCTACTGGGGCTGTTCAGACAAAATCTCAATACTTTTATTAATCTTAATAAAACATTACAGGATCAAAATATGGTTCTAATGGAGGGCTTTGACTCTCGATCAGTGATTCACTTAGAATGCTGAGCTTGCCTCTTTGAGGGCCTCACCACATAATCCTGTAATCGACCCCTCCTAATGAGATCTTCTATGGCATAGTTTAGAGCCTAACATTCTAAGGTGTTGTGCCCATTCTCATTATGATAGGCACAAAATTTATCTTTATTGCTTCTAAATTTGCCAGAAGTCCAAAGAGGATTAGGCTTTCCAAAATCTTCCTTGTCCCGCTCTACAGCAAAGATGCATGTTAGACAAGATGCTATAGCTTTCATAACAATCTTGAGGCTGAGATCGCTTAGCCTTACCATTCTTCGCAGGCTGGTTGTTAGCGCCACAGCCTTGATCCTCATCACTCCTCCTTTTACTTTGGTGAGAGCTAACTACTTCATTCTTATGCTTAGACTCCTCCGTGCCGAAGGTTTCTTCCTATCGGATTTGCCTAGTGGCTCGCTTATAAAATTCAACGAGGTCTCATACTGGGGACTTGTATAAGCTTCTATATAACTTTTCATCTTTACAGAGTTCCATAGAGATCACTGTTAGGATATTCTCCTCTGAGGGATTTTCTATAGAATTGGCCTATTGCTTGAATCTGGCTATGTAATCTTTCAGTGATTCATTCCTTCATTGAAAGATCATGGCAAAGTGGCAAGAGGGTGTGAGTTACCTCTTCAACGCCTGGTACTGGTCAATGAATTTCTTTTGACATTCTTCCCTACTATTAAGGCTGTGAGCCGAGAGGCCTCTAAACCATGCTCGAGGTATACCTCCTAATGTGGCAGGAAGACACGGCATTTGACCAAGGGATCAGTCATTTGAAGATCCATCTGGACATTGAATGCATCCAAATGGTTGCAAAGATCATTGTTCCTATTATATAATTGGATCGCGGGGACCTTGAGTTTTTGTAGAAGGGGCTGCATTTCAATCTCCATGGAGAACTATGAGCTCTCCTTATGGCGAGGTTTGTCTTTTTGAGACTGGGGGCATTCCTCTAGCTATTTCAGCCTTTGAAGAACTTCCTTCATTATTAGGTCATGTGTTTCGAATCGTAAGCTAGAGCTCTCAGCTTGTCGCGAGCCACCAGATTGCTAACTATCACAGTCCTTGCGAGTCTTTTTTTAGGCTTCTTCATGCAGTTGCTGGAGTTATGCTACAATTTCCTCTTGCCTTTGTGCACCTTGAGCTTGTGCTTGTGTCAACACTTTAACAGCTTTAGCCAATTCTCTCACCATGTTTTCAAGCACTGGTAGTGGTTGATGAAGTGTTTGTGCCTCTTCGATTTCAAGGGCAGCGGTAGGCTGAGGATGAGTTTCGGTAGTGGGAACATCTGTCGGCTGATCAACTGGAGTGTTTGAACTCCTGGCAATTCTTCCTCTTACCATTGTAGCTATACAGAGGAGAAATCAAGAAATTTTAAAGTAGATGGGCCCTCCTTCTAGCACCAAACTGTTGATGATGAAATCTGGTTCTATCAAATTTCAACCAACTGTGATCAGTTCTTGAACCCCAAACTGCTTTCTAATTAACAAAATAAGGAATGAGAGAGATGATGAAAATGGTGAAGAGGAAGAATAGCAATGGCAGATGATATTTTTAATATGGTTTAGCTAAAACTAGGCAGTACTGGTCCTTATATCTACAGTAGCTTTTTATTGATTTGGAGAAATTTTTATAGAGTTTCAGTATATTTATCTCAACCTGTTTAGCCTGTTCTACAAGGATCCTCCCCCTTCTATTTATAGAAAGTGGGAAGTTACAATTATAATTTTACATGTTGTAAATATGTTACATCAAGCATTAAATGTATAAGACAATTTAATATCCTACAAATTGGCTTTTGTAGGTGGCATTCTGCAGGAGGGCCTCTCTTGTCTGCTAGGGTTAAGAGTTGACGTAAGCTTGTCTAGTGCTCTATTTCACTGAGCCTTCTCTATCTCACTAACCCTTTGGCTGGGCAATGTGCCTATCCTCGCAAACTGAGATGCTTGGCTCATGGTCACTGCTAGCTTTTATTCAATGAAACCAACCTCACTCTTGGAGAGGTAAGCTCTAGCGGGGCAATTCATTTCTTAATAATCTATTTCTCTATCTTTTGGCTTCGTTTGCGTCTCGACCTCGCGATTAGTGAGATGGTGCAATCTTAGCGAGCTGAACTTCTTTCACTGGTTCTCAGCTTCCGCCGAGCTTCTACCTATCTGCTATGTGAGATTGGATTCCATCCATAACAGTAATCGATTCACGATCTGATCATAACAAACTAAGATTTAATTACCACACCGATTCATTAGTTGAAACCAATTGGAATCGATTTATGAATCAATTCACCAACTGAAAGTTAGTTATTTTATTACAATCAGTTATAACAGTTATAAAAGCCCAACTGCCTTCAGTTTTCTAATAGTTTTCATAGTTTTCTTCCTCCTTCAAGTGCGAAGCTCTCTAAGAAAATTGAGAAAAACAATCTTAGATTTTATCTTACTACTTTTCTCAAATCATTCACAAGATTTTGAATCAAAGTTTTTGCTGCATTCATCTTGGTTGTTTGAGATTTCATCTCAAACTGTTGGTATTGTATTTTCTTACTTTACCTTTAATCTGTTTCATTTTTATTTTCTTTTAAGGTTTTTAGGTAGATAGATATCTTGTATAAGTTAGCAAGAGCTTATTTCGATTCTTGTGATTTTTCTTAGCTTAGCAAGAGCCTGTGTAATTCTTGTGTTTATTTTTGAACTAAACTTTCAAGAGCCCTTTTTTAATCCTCATTGTTTCTTAATAAAGTGGTCTTCTGGTTGAGAAATGATCCAGTGGAGTAGACTTGAATTGTTGTTTCAATCTAAGTTGAACCACTTTAAAAATCTTCATCTTTAATCTCTCTTTCTACTCCTATATCTAAAATCTTGCAACACAATCATTATTTCAGCTATTTGCACATTCACTAATCAATTGTCTACTGTACCTCTCAATACAAGCCAATAAATTACAATCTTGATAAATAAGAAAAGAAGAGTTCATATTATATTAAACAAAGGTGTATGTACATTCCTCTAAAGGAATAAGGGCAAGATCCAATTATTTTTCACAATATATTTCTTTTACTGGGACCATCAATAACCATTGTAATGTAATCCCAAATTTATGGTTTTCTTGAGATAACCAAAAACTCTTTTTATACCCTTCTAATGATCTATACTAGGTTTACTTATAAATCTCGATAGCTTGTACACAACAAAAGCTATTTCTGGTCTGATACAATGCATAACATATATCAAGCTTCCAATAGCATTTGCATATTCTAATTGTGCTACTGGTCTCCCTATGTTTTCCTCTAATTTAAAATTAAGATCATCAGGTGTATTGGAATCCATAACGCTAAGATGTTTAAATCTCTTCAACAACTTCTTAATGTAGTGCTCTTGCCCTAGTGAAAAGCCATTCTTATGCTTATACACTTTTATTCCCAAAATAGTATCTACTTCATTCAAATCCTTCATCTTAAACGTAGAAGCAAGATACTGCTTAGTTTGACAAACACCTTTTAAGTTCATCTCGATTATTAGCATATCATCTATGTAGAGACAGATAATTATGCCATAATCCTTAGTAAATTATTCACTTGTTTGAACTATTATGTGAAAAGCCATTTGATAAAACCACTGAGTCAACTTCTCATGCTATTGATTAGGCGCCAATTTTAAGTCATATAAGGACTTAACTAACTTATAGACTATTCCTTCATTTCCAGGTACCACATAGCCCTCTAGTTGTTCCATGTAAACTTCTTCATTAAGATTTCCATTTAAAAAAGCTATTTTAACATCCATTTGATGCACATGAAGCTTATAAATAAATGCTAATGATATGAGAATCCTAATGGAAGTCATCCTAGCCACTGGTGCATAGATATCAAAATAGTCTAGACCTTCTTTTTGTCAAAACCCTTTGGCTATTAACCTTGCCTTAGAGGTTTGTGGTGAGCCATCTGTATTGAATTTTTTTTTTTTAATACCCACTTGCACCTAATAGGCTTTGACCCTTGAGGCAAATCAACTAAGATCCAAGGATTGTTGGATAACATTGAATCCATTTCATCATTCAGGACTTCTTTCCAAAAACGAAATCTCTAGTTTCAATAATTGTATAAGACACTAAATCTAGTATCTTATATGCCTTAGAATTTTGGGCATATCCCACAAAGATGCCTTTTATGACTCTCAGCCTTAATTTAGTTTTTCTTTGATTAGGAACTCGGTAAAAGGCTAAGCACCCCTACACTTTAAAATAATTTAGGTTAGGTTTCCTTTCTTTCCATATTTCATATGGAGAAACCTTTCTTGTTTTTTTTATGATATCCTATTATAAATGTGACAGGCCGTCAATAATGCCTCACCCTAAAGATTGTGTGGTAACATAGAATTAACTATATCCACTAAGGTATGATTCTTTTTCTTTGCAAAACCATTTTTGTTGTGGAATATAAAGAGCAAAAGACTGATGCACAGTATCATGTGTTTCACAAAAAAAAGTCGAATTTAGTTCAGAAAAATTCTCTACCTCTATTGCTACAAAACAATTTTATTTTCCTATCATAAAAATTTTCTACTTCAAATTTATATTTCTTAAACATTTCAAACATTTCATCTTTGTTCCTTAACAAGTAGACATAGGTATATCTAGAACTATTATCGATATAAGTTATGAAGTACCTTTTACCTCCTCTAGTGAAATTACCATTTAATCACATATATCACTATGTATAAGTTCTAGAACTTGAGTGCACTTTTCAATTTTTGGAAAAGATACCTTAGTAATTTTGGATTGTATACAAATTTCACAGTTCTTTTCAAAATCCTTATTACTAAGATCAATATAATTATTTTTATGCATGTATTCAATTGACTTATAACTTAAATATGGTAATCTACTATGTCATAAATCACAAGAATCAACAATATATATAGAAACATTCACTTCATTATTAAGACTAAACTTAAACATGCCTTTCTACAATATCCTTTTCCTATATACAAGTTATTCTTAAATAAGATCACTTTATCATATTCTAGTATAACGTTGAATCCTCTTTTGCATAAAAGATAAGCATAGACTAAATTCTTCCTTACTTTTGGAACATGAAGTACATTCACTAAGGTTAATTTCTTTCCAAATGTAAAATTCAATTCAACTGTTCCTTGACAGCATACTTTCGTAGAGGTATTATTCCCTACTAACACTTTTCAATTATTCACTTTCTCATATATTTTACACTGATAATTATCATTACAAATATGAATAGTTGCATCAGAATCTAGCCACCACTCAAATAACTTTCCTTGAGTTGTCATGCTGAGTTCAGTAATCATACCAATGTGCATGCAATGAACTCCTTCAGTAACCGTAGCAAACAAGTCATTTTCTTACACTAAGTTAGCTTTTGAATTTAACACTTCTTTAAAGTGATTGTCTTTCTTCACGAGTCGATAATCTTTGATATAATGCCTTCTTTTATGGCAATGATAACACACTCTTTATCTTTTTTTTTGTCTTTCTTTATGTCCACTGAGGACATGAATTTTCTTATACCTTTGGCAACATTTCTTTCATCAATATGATTCACCTTAGAATTGTGAGAAAAATACATTGCATTATGTTTTCAATTTTCCTCTTCTATATGTAGATTCCTTAGTAATTTCTCAATAGTGAAATCTCCACTAAGGTGTAGAAGTTTCTTCCTATAATTATTCCAAGTTGAATATAATTTTGAAATAATTGCTCCAACTTGTAATGATTCAGGAACTATTACTTGTAGATCATGAAGTCTATTAACTAAGATTTGTAGATTATGAACTTGATCCATGATAGGAACATCATTAATTATATTAAACTCAAAATATTTTAACATAATAAATTTGTCGATACCTTGTCTCTTATTGTTATATTTTTCCTCCAAAAATCTCCAAATCTCCACTATTGACATGTATAGATCATAAAGCCTATTTGGCAAGGTGTTGAGAATGTGGCCTCAGCAAGTAAGCACATCCTCTTCACGTTTCTCCTTTAATTGAGTACCCTTGCCTTCTCTTCATCTATGGCATCCTCAACAATGTCTAGAACTGGTATAGTATTTGGATTAAGTTCATAAGCAAAGTTGAATGCCGAAAGAAGAAACATCATTTTGTCTTTCCACTGATGAAATCAAATCGATCTAACTTAACAAACTATTAATTCATAACCTTGAAAGCAGCACTTTGATCTTGAGTCTTAGGAATATCTCTCTGAAATTGTTTTAAAACAATGTTATAGATAGTTAAGATTACTACACGACAAGATACTTCAAGGCATGATCGGGGTTGCTATCTTTTGAGAGATATTCGCCCCTACACGTAATTGTTAAAGGGTTAATAACGATACTCACCCAAGATATAATGAAGTTTTTGTGAATTTCTTGATTAACAATATCAAGAAATTCCTTAACAATCTTATAATTTGAAAACATTTTAAACTTGTAAGATACTATTCTTAATTATCCTTCACAAAGTCATAAAGAGGTCTATTTATACTTGATAGGGGAACCTCTTTAATAAATAGATACACTTAAAAATCCTTTATTCATTAAATATAAATAGATATATTTATCTCTTTGTTTATTGAATATAAGATGTATATTTATCCCTTTATTCATTAGAATCAATGAACATGCGCCTACCCTTTAGTCATTAATACGTATACATGAACCTTTTTTAAAAGTTTGTTCATTAGATAAACCAACATAACTTTTAAAATTGTAAATTATGTAACACGATCTTCTTGCTTTTACACTCTCAAAATCATATAAAAAAAAATCTTCAACTTCATTCTTCCAATTTTCTACACCATGCAAGTTCTACAATCTTGATAACCAAGTATTTTATTGTTAATAGAAATACATGAAAAATCATATCTTCATAAAGTGGTTGTGTTGCTTGTAAGAATAAGACAGACACACGGATGACACAAACAACGATTGTAACATTTAAGGTTGATATCATAGTGTTATTAGTAAATTCATTCACATTCTTTTCAGTCTATAGAAAATATTTTAAAAACAGAATTAAACTATTAATTATAAAGTCAAACATAATAAAGATATAAAAATATAACGCAAATTATGCTGCCAAATAGATCAAATGACAAGGATGCAAACATGACATAAAAATAGTATACTCAAGCAATGTTTACAAAGTTACTTCCCTGGTAATTCATACCTTGCCGATGTAGCTTGAATCATTGAAGAAAGGATTAAAAAAGAGATAGATACGATATAAATACTGCTACCTACATGTAATAAAGAACAATTGTGAAGAATCTCCTAATTGTAGGGTAGTGATGTAAATTATCTAGATTCAATATGGCATACATATACTAATTTGTAGAGGTGGGAGAATAAGTAAAATATTTATTTGTTTTGATAACGATACGAAGAAGAATAGACAGAATATTGGACCCATAAAATAATCAATCAATAATTAAAATTTTAAATTGTGATTGAGATGAGAGATATTGTCAAAATAATCTATCATAATCACTCACTGACATCTAGTGATGGCATTGAAAATTTAGAAAAATGAATCCAATCGATCTTAGAATTAGGAAAATAATGGTTGAATTGTTCATACAATCAACCAATCAAATAAAAGAGCTTCCTTATTTGTTTTGAATTAATAATTAGAGGAAAATACTGTGATCTTCTTTGAATTTTAATAAGATTATGTAATTTTTTTTAATTTTGAAATTTACTTAAACTTCGTTAAAATATAAAAAAAATATTATACTTAAATTAAAATTTAAATTTTTTATCAATAAAATGATGAAAAAAATTAATGTAAACACATATATTGAGGACCTTTTGACCAAATGACACTATCATTTCCTTTTCTATTTTTAGTATTTGTAGTTAGAAAAAAAATGTGTTACATTATAGAAATAATGAGGAGATAATGATCATTTTAGTTTTCTTAATAGAGTAAATTAAATTTAAAAAAAAAAATAAGGTGCCACACCAAGAAACGGCAACTTAGTTTTTTTTTTTTCAGCTTATGTTTTGATTTTTAGTGACACGAAAACTGATTTTGTTGAAAAAATAACACCTTAGAATTTTGAAATAATCTTACCATAAAAGAAATTTCAAATGAATAATCTCAAGCGTTACAGATTAATCCTGGAGAAAGTAGCCGTTACACAGAGCGTATCACTGTTTTATTTATGCGGTTAGCGATTTGGAAAAAACATCGCGCATTCCCAATTTCGCTCTCGGCTCTGTACCATCTCTCATTCTTTAGGGTTCTCAGAACCCTGTTTTTGAATTTTCGGTGTTTTTGCTGTCTTCCGGCGAGCTTCCGATGGATTTTATCACCATGAACAGTGGAGCAATGACTCCAGCGATAGAGAGACACAAGCTTCGATCAACTAATCAAAATTTTTCGAAATTCACCGTGAATTTACACCCGACCGTATCTAATCTAAACTCCCCTGTTTCAAAATCGGCGAAATCTGCATCGAAGAACCACAACGCAGTTGCGCATTCGCCTCAAGAGAAGATTCTTCAGAGAAAATTTTTGAAAGCAAAGAAGAATACGAAGAAAGAAGATGATGATTCTAGGGTTACGTGTATATATATGCATAATCATAGTAAGGACCATGAAAAGAACTGCCTTGGTGTGGGTCATGAGAATCTGAGAGCATCGCAGGACGAATTCTCCAAAAATCGTGGTTGCAATAATGAAGAAAGCGGTGATCAGGATCAGTCTAGGGCTTGTGATAAAGCTGAGAGTTTGCTTGAAGAGGTGATAGAAACGAGTTTGAT